>JAOPUL010006720.1:22570198-22585985 GCA_027564515.1 Octopus rubescens | reverse complement strand
TTGCCAGTTTCCAGTCAAACCGTCTAACCCATGCCTGCATGGAAAAACAGACGTTAAATGATGATGATGATGATTGCTTTGAATTAATCATGCAGCATCTTACACCTTCAAGAATTTGATGATGTAATTGCTTGTTTTTAGAATGACATTGAAGGGTAGGTGTGAAAGACTAGATCTGGCTATTTGAACATAAAACAGGTAGGAGATTTGGGCTGGATATGGCCATTTTAAATGCTAAAGGGTTAAACTGAGTGGCAAGAGGGATCCCGTATAAGCAGCTAAATGGCTGGTACTTTGTATCCCCTCACTGAATACAAACTGTTGTGTCTGTAGACAAGATGACACACAGAATGATACCCATGGGCTTCAATTTTTAATTTTAATTTAGAAAAATGAAAAGGAAGCAACAATGTACCAGAGTGGATATACAGACTGTTCTCTCCCCCAGCATATGTGTTTTTGTGCTAATGTTACAAATCAATACTTAGATTCTGTCTAGCCTGACTAACAGATACTCTGTGGAGAGAATAAACCTTGAGGTGAAGACACAAGGTCTTGAATCATAGTTGATCATAGTTTTGTAAAAACAAAACAAAAAAAGGATGGGGAACAAGAACTACCAGTATAGAAAAAAAAAAGAAGGAATTTCCTGATATATTACTTACTGCTGGAAATGGAAATTCAAATTTGACATACGTATCCAAATCTTTTGGAGAGTATGCTGAAAGATAAAAGAAAAAGTAATTAAGAAAAAAATGATATGGATGTATTGTCAAAAAGTTCAATTCAGAACAGTGTACTACTAGACTTGATTCCACTGTGTGGCACCTTGGACATATGTCTTCTATAGGTTTGGATTGATTGATACCTTGAGAGTTGAACTTGGTAGATGTAAACTGTCCATGCATAAGCTCATGTATGTGTGTTTCCCTCTGCTAGAACAATCTTTTTTTCTACTTCACAGACAGTTATTCTCTTTCTCTCTCTCTCACTCCCACTGTATCTCCTCTCTACTTTATTGTCAGTCTTTCTCTCTTTTAACTCCACTATCAGCTTCTTTCTTTTTTCCTTTCTCTTTCTTCCAGCTTATCTTGCTCTCTCCACTTCATAGCCAGTCTCTCTCTCTTTCTCTGTCTCTCTCTACTTCACTGCCAATCTATCTTTCTATCGCTCTCTACTTCACTACTGGTCTCTCTCTCTCCTCTCTACTTCAGTCAGTCTCTCTCCCTTTCTCACTACCAGTCTATCTTTTTCCTTCTCTAATCCACTGTCAGTTCAGTTCTGTTCAGTTCATCTCTCTCTCTCTTTCACTACCAGCCTATCTCTCTCCCTGTCTCTCTCTCTCTCTCTCTCTCTGTCTCTCTCTCTCTCTCTCTCTCTCTATATATATATATATATATCTACTTCAGTCATTCTATGGTATAATAAAACATTTAACAGTTACTTACAGCTTGGTGGATTATATTTGATCCCTCTAACGACTGTCAGCTCAAAATCATTATCACCAAGATCAGTATTACACCTAAGAGAGCAAAAAACAAAAATGAATATTTCAAATATTGTTTTTTAAAAATCACACAGGATGCGTTATATAAGCATGGCATCCATGTTGTGTAATATTTTAATAAGATGCAATACGAATTTTTGTATCACTTTGTGTAGTTGAAATTTTAATCAATCAATTTTTAGGATTCACTACAATAGCAGAATTGAAAATATTATGGGATTAATGAGATTAATTTATTTCAATTCCAATAATGTTCCTACCGAACATGTCAGAATTTGCTTCTTCTCATGACACATACACATCTTATTTTATAAAGCTATTAACTGTCTTATTATATTTTTTTAATTTATTTTATTTAGTTATTTATTTATAGCTAATGCAGACCATCACAGTTCTCTAGGCTGCCATAGAACAGAGTGGGATTTACTTAGTCAAGCAAACTAGAGTGAGCCAAGTAATACACCCCATTCAATACAGGGCACAACATACTGAATATAGCAGCAAGCTATGAACATAAGTAGTTACTAAGCCTACAACTATTGTGACTATATATTGTAAGGAATTTAGTATGGTGCTTTACACTGGAATATGTGTAGTATTAATTAGGAATACTTCAGAAACAGCATGAATATATTAGCATCTTCTGACTGCTAAGTTGGTGTATAACAGATGATGTGAGACACCACAGCATAAGACACACACACCAACAACATAGATACATACACACACAAACACTGACAACACAGACATACACATACATTGTCAAACCAAACATATACTCACTGACATACAGACTCAGAGAGAATTAAGATAAAACATACTTGACCATGCTGAAAGTTGTAGTTTCGTAGTGAAACCTGGGGACAGGGTCACCATGATGTAAAGCATTTTTGAGAGAATCCAAGTCTTTGATGCAACTTTGTTCTAAATTTTGAAACCTAAAGAGAAACAATTTATCATCATTATCATCATAAGCAATCATTATCAACATTCCCATCATATCTAACAAAACAATAACAATTGTATATAGGCCAATTCACTAAAAAAAAGTTGTACATGAATGTTTGAATGAGAAACTACAGGCCATGGAAGGAATAGAACTAAAAACAAGACATGAAATACCAACAAGTTTATAACAACTCCCTTTGAAGGTTATTGCCATGAAATCAACAAATATAGAGACATCTCTTTCATTTTTCGGGGATGATCTTTAACTGTGTGGGCTAATTATCAATTTTAATGATTACTAACATAGGCAAAAGGTCACAAATTTTAGAGAGGGCACAAGTTGATTATACTGACCCCCGTACTTGACTGGTATTTATTTTATCAATCCTAGAAGGTTAAAAGGCAATTTCAACCTTGGTAATATTTGAACTTACCAATTATTAGCATGGCTGTGTAGTCAAGAAGCTTGCTTCCCTAACCATGTGATGTAGGGTTCAGTCCCATTGTGCAACACCTATGATAGCTGAGGGCCAACCAAAGCTTTGTGAGTGGATTTGATAGAGAGAAACTGAAAGAACCCTGTTTTGTGTGTGTGTGTGTGTATACCTTTGTCTTGACATGACATGCTAGCTGTAAACGAGCATCACCTACATACAAGCTATGTTTGTTTCCATTCTTCTGTGAAAAACATGTTTGAATATGGGGAAGTAGAGCCTTGCATGAAAAGGGGTGAGGATTGGTGACAAGAAGGGCATCCAGCTATAGAAAATCTGCCTCAACAAATTCCATTCAACCCATGCAAGCATGAGAAACTGGATGTTAAATGATGATAATGATTGTAAGGTAATTGGATATCAATACTCTGTAGATATTGGATTGAAAACGTTTAAAAGGAAATAAATGAGTAATTTACCTTGATGCTGACAAGACATCTCCTAGTTTTGTGAAATGTTTGTTGTTCGTAGAACACATCTGAAATTGTAAAAATTTAACAATAAGCCTTTCGTCTACATTTTCTTTATTTCTTTTATTCTTAAAAAGTGGATTAACTGAAATGGGATTTAGAAGATGTTAACAAATTATCAAAATAAAATTTTAAGGTCTAATAATATAATGCCTGGCTATGGTTGGTTGGCTCACTTTGAGATCAATGAGATAGTTAATATTTTCTACATGTTGGGTCTTTTTTGTATATGAACTATAAACTCTTTTATGTAGTCAAACTACAGCAACCCTTTTGGTACTAGATTTCTGTTGAAATACACTGCTTTTCTTTTAATCTATTTAGAAAATGATCACGATTTTAATAAAATAAATTTATAAGCACAGACATGGCAATGTGGTGAAGAAGTTTGCTTCCCAACCACATGGCTCTGGGTTCAGTCCCACTGCATGGCACTTTGGGCAAGTTCCTCGACTATAGTTCCAGGCAAACCAAAAGCCTTGTAAGTGAATTTAGTAGATGGAAACAGAAAGAAGCCTGTCATACATATACACACGTGTGTGTGTGTCTGTGTTTCTTTCTCTCTCCTTGTCTTGATATTACATGACAGTTGTAAAATGATCGTCACTGTCATAAAAGCAGTGTCATACATTTCCAATCTTCTGTGGAAACATGTTTGACCATGGAGAAGTATTTATTACCTTGCTTGGAAACAGGTATGGGTTGGTGACAAGAAAAGGCATCTGGACTCAGAAAATCTGCCTCAATCCGACCCATGCAAGCATGGAAAAGTGGATGTTAAAATGATGATAAAGTTTGTCATTATTAAGCTGCTGTTTGGAACTTAAAATTAACATAAAAATTTTGATGGAAGGTTTTATTTAGATCATTTTAAAACAAGAAGTTTGCATCAGGTAACCAGGCAGTTTGGTATCAAAAGGGTTAAAGGACAGTGATGTATTAAGTGATGTTACTGTCAAGAAGATGGGCACAAGAAAGTCCAAAAGGCCTCTACTTTATAAAGGATCAGCAAATGTTCTGACTTGGAGGTAGGAGCATATATTTTCTTAAATGTCCTGAAACTACTTCAAAAATAGGAAAAACCAAATTCTGGGAATCAAAAAAAAAATTACTTTAATTTGAGAAGCAAGACTTTCTTGTAATTTCTTAAAAACTTCCTCACGATCTCCAGACAAGGTGCAATCTTCAGGATTTACAAACACAAACTTTTCTTCCCTGTCTTCATCTGAAATTAATGGAGGTGGCACCTACAAGAAAATATACAATATATTTACACATATAAACATATCAACAATAATAATGATGGTGACAACAACAATAATTTAGGGCACAAAACCAAATATTTTGAAGGGAAGGGTTTAGTAGATACCACCAACCCCACTACTTGACAGGTGCTTTATTTTATCAATCTCAAAAGAATAAAAGACAAAGCCGGCCTTGGTATGATTAGAACTCAGAATGTAAAGGGTAGAAAGAAATACCGCAAGGCAGTTTCCCGACACTCTAATGAGAAATAGCAGAGAACGGCCAAAAAACGTTACACCATTTAGTTATGTCCCTTTATGAAATTACTGCAGTCAACTTAATCTTTCATCACTGTAGGCTTAATAAAATATGCAGCAGTCAAGTACATGAGTACTTTGAATTAACTATACTCTCCCCTGCCTTATGTTAGAATTTGAGATTTCCAATTGTGAGATGGGAACACTTACCTTTGAAAGGTCAACCGGTAACCCTCCTTCAGCAGCTTCAATCATGGGCTCAAATCCCTAAAGAGAAATTGAAAATTTAATTAATCCTCTTGTGTCTGTATTTCTAATGGCACACACTCCCTATGTTTTAATTATTTTTAAATATAATCAAGAATCTGGAGTGGTTTAGTAAACTAGCTTCTTCATTATTTATCTATTATCCAGAACATAGCAAAAGATAAAATTATGAACAATTTAAAACAGGCTGTTTTGTATCATAAAATTAGAGAAAGTCTCAAGTAGATTCATGTCAAAAGGGAATCAATAATTTTAGGGTTAAAAGTTGGCAAAATAAATTCTAAGAATTTTTGATGTCCAAACATTGATTATTCAAATTAAAGAATTTACTTATTTACATAAAAAAGAAAAAATTCCGACACTTATTTCAAGAGAGGCAAATACTGAACGACTGATCAAAAGGTTGTAAGTTAAAATTTTACTATCATAACTACCAAAGCAATGTGTTTATTGTACCTCCTGAGTCAGATACATGACTGCTTGTTCAAATTTTCCTGAATGAACAAAATAACAACAATACTATTCCCCCGTTGAGTGAGCAGCAGTTAAAAGAGGCATTCATTTTCCAGTTGTAAAAACAACACATTTTAGATCTAACATAGTAAATACCCTGTTGATATATAATAAGTTTTATATAGACCACATTTATGTTATACATACACATTTAAAACGGGTGTTGTCACCCTTTGTATCAACACAGTTTTGACCTAACATAGTATATACTGTTGATATATAACAAGTTTTATATACACTACTTTTATCTAATTATACATACACACATTGTGTTGACACATATTTTAGATCTAACATGCTATATACTCTTTTAAATGCATAGTATATAACCATATGATCATAAAATAGATAAAAGATACGGGCCGGTTTCCCAGTTTCTATGGCACATATTATCCCCTCCTGGATGGGACGCTGGTTTGTCTCAGGATTACTCACTTTTGCTAGCTGAGTGAACTGGAGGAACGTGACGAAGTGTTCTGCTCAAGAACACGAGTCGCCTGATCCAGGAATTGAAACCACAATCTTACAATCATAAGTCCAACACCCCAACGACTAAGCCACCTCCACTGCCAGTTTCCCGGTTTCTGAGGTGTGTATATTCCTCCTTGGACAGGATGCTGGTCTGTTGCAGGATTACTCACTTTTGCCAACTGAGTGGACTGTAGCAACATGAAATGAAGTGTTTTGCTCAAGAACCCAACACATCACCCAGTCCAGGAATCGAAACCACAATCTTACAATTATGAGTCCAACACCCTAACCACTATGTCATGCACCTCCACTATATGATTACAAAGTAAACTTCATAACCACACAACCATACCTTCTCTTATAAACAGTATTTACCTTCACTTGACGGAGATAAGCTTTAGCAAGTTCCATATTTTGATTCTTTCGAGCTTGAATTGCTGCCTGGCGGTACTCAGCCATGCGTTCCTTCAAAAAGGCAATATGCTGTTCTTGTCGTGAAGAAATACTTCTTTGAGCAACTGAAATCAGAAGAGATATGCTTTAAAACTAGAGACTGACTAAATGATCAATTTCAGGATTATTTGTAACAAAGGTGTCTTCTTTTATGTTATATTATTTTTCTAGTCTGAATTATTCATCTATGTTTAAGATGATAGGATGAAGTTTAAAGGAGATTTACCAGCTATTATTATTGAGAGACTACATACAGGTTTCCTCACACAGTCATATATGGGTTTTTATTATATTTGTTTGGAAGAACACAAATACATACTATTCTCCTGTTGAAAACAGCAGAAATCAGAACCTCTGGGGCAGTCACCTACAATACTTTTGTTATCCTTTCAAAGGGAAAGATTTCAGAATTAGAAGTAAAACAGAGGTCACATACTTTATACTCAAATTTAGATGTTTAGTAAAAGTAGACTTGTTCATATGGACAGTTACTGGATTTCCAACTAATAGATTGTGAGTTCAAATATACTTCATTGATTGGTCTATAATGAATAGCTACGTATAAGTGTTGAGAAACGAGAAACAGAACCTCTGGGAAAATTTTCTGTAATAGGCCGGGGTTCTATTCAGGGAAAACAATAAAAGTCAAAGAAGCTAAACATTGTTCACGGAAATTTTTCAGATTATTGCAGATATTTACATTATATTGAAATAAAAGATTTTATGCTTACAAGCTCGTTTGCGAATTTCTTGTTCAGAAAGCTCTTGCTGGGCTGCTGGCTGTTGTTTTGCCACAGGAGGTTGGGCAGGTGGTTTCATAGGAGCTTGCTTCACACCGGAAGAGGTCACAGACGAACTACTTGATGATGATGACGGCTGTTTTGAATCATTCAGAGGAATTGGTGGGAAACCTATGGGAAAAGAAAATTTGCATTTAAAAAAAAAAAAGCAACATATTTCATCCTCATTATTATTTTAATGTCTACTTTTCCATGCTTGCATGGGTCGGATGGAGTTTTTTGAGGGAGATTTTCTACAACCAGATGCCCTTCCTGTAGCCAACCCTCACCTATTCAAAAGCAAGATATTTCCCCATGGTCAGACATGTTTATGCTGAATGTTGGAAATGAATGACATTGCTTGTATGACAGTGACACTCATTTACAACTATCATGCAATGTCAAGACAAGGAGATATACACATACAGACACACACACACACACATAAATACACATATATATAACAGGCTTCTTTCAGTTTGTCTACCAAATCCATTCACAAGACTTTTGTTGGCCTAGAGGACACTTGCCCAAGGTGCCATGCAGTGGGAGTGAACCCAAAACCATGTGGTTGGGAAGCAAACTTCATAACCACACAGCCACATCTGTACTTTTCTAATTTATTAAAATTTTCATCATTGTCATCATCATCATTATTTTTAACATTTATGTGCATTTTTGTATTTTTCCATGCTGACATTATTTGGGTAAATTAGTATCAAAATCTGTTTTACCAATCATTTCAGACCATCATATTTTGTAAGGTCCGTGATCCTAGGATTTGACCTCACTATTTCTTAAGATGACGACCTCTTCTACTGATACCCTCCACCAACAGCACATATCATATTTTTCATATCCATACCTCATTGTCTCATATGTATACGAACCAATACAAACCCCTTCATCCTAATCTCCAGCATTTATCAAGCTGAGGTCTATACTGTCCAGCCACACTCGCAGCTCACTTAGACTTCATCTTTAATGCAACATAACATTAGACAGCCAACAGATCAGACTCATATCATTTCTATCTGGCCTCCACATGGATGTGTCAGTTGTCAAGATACAAGTATGGGGCAGTGAGTTGGCAGAAATGAGAGCACAACAGGCTTACAGTATTTAGCTTTGTCCCTCTTTAGAGAGACACAGTTCAAATCCTACTGAAGTTGACTTCACCTGGCATACAAACAGGGTCAATCAAACAACAAATATCCCATCTTATACACCTTTTAATGATTAGTGGTAGAAAGGAACATCCACTATTCCAACAAATATCCTGATGCTGAAAATATAAGGAAGGTATAATAATGCAAGACTTATTTACCCTGGTTTACAGTTTGTAAGGTGAAACACTTGATTAATATGAAGTAAAAGATTTAAGTTCCTTTCTTCTAAATTATCAGTTTTAAAATTTCAAGTTGATGAAAACTGAAAAGTGTCCATAAATACATCATCAAACTAGGTTTAACCCTTTTTATACCAACCCACCTGAGACCACCCTTGGTTCTATGATACAAATTTGCTTTTTTAAAGTATTCTAAATTAAAACCTTCTACCAAAATTTCATGCTAATGCTCCAAACATTAGCTAAATAATGAAAAAGTTATTTTTGTAAATTCTTCATTATTTTCAAAATTAATTGAAATAAAGGCAGTGTATTTCAATAGGCACATGGGAACAACATGGTTAAAAGGGAAGAATTGCTCCCAAACAAATTTTCCTAAGCATAAATTTTCAACCAAAAAAAAAAAAAAAAATCAAAATTTTATAGACTGAGACATTGCTGTCAACAGATGAGTGTATATAGTATAATTTGTTGAATACATGATATATAACAAAATTTACATAAACTGCATTTATCTAATTATATATATACATATTTTGTGTAAACATGTTTTAGTTTTAGATCTAACATAGGGTATACTCTGTTCATTACATAGCATATAAGTTTTATGTAGGCTGCATTTATCTAATTATATATACACACAGGCGCATATATATAATTATATATACACATATAGGCACTGGCGTGGCTGTGTGGTAAGAAGCTTGCTTCCCAACCACATGGTTCCGGGTTCAGTCTCACTGTGTGGCATCTTGGGTAAATGTCTTCTACAGCCTCAGGCTGACCAAAGCCTTGTGAGTGGGTTTGGTAGATGGAAACTGAAAGAAACCAGTCATATATATATATGTGTGTGTGTGTGTGTGTGTGTGCATATCCTTGTGTCTGTATTTGTCCCTCACTATCACTTGACAACCGGTGTTGGTTAGTTTACGTCCCTGTAACTTAGCAGTTCGGCAAAAGAGATCGCTAGAATAAGTACCAAGCTTATATACAATAAGCACTGGGGTTGAGTCATTCGACTAAAAATTCAAGGCGATGCTCCAGCATGGCCGCAGTCTGATGACTGAATCAAGTAAAGGATAAAAGACACCTTATGTCAACATTTTAGATCTAACATAGTAAATATCCTGTTGATATATAACAAGTTTTATATAGACCATATTAATGTAATAATACATACACATCTAAAACGTGTTGTCACACATGGGTTCAACAGGTTTCAGGTCTAACATAGTATATATTCAGTTAATATAGCAAGTTTTATATATGTACTACATTTATCTAATTATACATACACATCTTGTGTCAACACATATTTTAGATCTAACATACTATATACTCTGCTCAATGCATGGTATATGACAAATTTGTTATAGACTACATTTATCTAAATATACATACACACCTTGAGTCAATATATGTTTTACTCTGTTGAATGCATGACATATAACAATATACAATAATCTAAATGATACACACACATTAAAAATCTATTATGATATTACAGCTTCTATTGAGAACCTTCCATAGTTACACGTCATTTGTGTATTAAAGAAATCTCATTTTTAATCATAAAAAATGTTTTTAATTATAAAAAATTATTAATTGAAAAGAAAAAAAGATATGAAACAAGAAGTACCTGGAGGTGTTGGTAACTCTTCAAAATTCACAGTTTTTCCAGCTTTATACATTTTGATAGCATTTTCATATTCCTGTAATTAACGAGAGAAGAAAAGAAATGTAAATTAAACTGAATTTTAATTCATGGAAAGAAAAATAAATAAATAAATAAAAGGTACAGGCGTGACTGCGTGGTAAGAAGTTTGCTTTCCAACCACATGGTTCCCGGTTCAGTCCCACTGCACATGGCCCCTTCTACTACAGCTCTGGGCTAACCAAAGGATTGTGAGTGGATTTGGTATATAGAAACTGAAAGAAGCCTGTTTGTGAATGTGTCCCCACCACCCAACTACTGCTTGACAATCAGTATTGCTTTGTTTATGTCGTCGAAACTTAGTGGTTTGACAAAACAGACCGACAGGATAAGTATCAGACTTTTAAAAATATGTACTTAAGTTGATTTGTTCAAGTAAAACCCTTTAAGGAAGTGTCCCAGTATGGCTGCAGTCCAATGACTGAAACAAGTAAAAAAATAGGATAAATAGAAGTTAAATACTTTAAGATGTTTGTTGGCTGAATAGTGAAGAGGAAGGATGACACAGAGGGTCAAAAAAATTACTGAGGAAAACAGATGAGGGTTGGCAACAGGAAGAGTATTGTCAGTTTTGGCATGGTTTCTATGGTTGGATGCTCTTCCTAACGAAACTTGTTGAGGTGAATTTTCTACAGCCAGAGCCCTTCCTGTCACCAACTTCCACCTGTTTCCACAGTAATATTTCCCCATGACCAGACAGGTTTTCACAGAAGATTGGAAACAAAGAACAGTGCTTCTATGACAATGACACTCATTTACAACCATCACACAATGTTGAGGCAAAAAGATAGTAACATATACAAACAGATATATACATACACACATGCCCAACAGGCCATTTTCAGTTTCCATCTTACCAAATCCACTCACAAAACTTTAGACAGCCCAGAGCTGTAGTTGAAGACACTTGCCCAGGGTGTCGTGCAGTGGAACTGAACCTGAAATCATGTGGTTGTGTAGCAAACTTTATCACATAACTACGGCTGTGCCATTTACATATTTACACACACACACACCAAACAATACATTAACAATACATATAACATTAAGTATACAATACAAAACAATACCTTTGCAATACGCCCCATTCGCCGAGCTTTACCACCATTACCACTTTTTTTTGCTTCTTCTTCAACAGATTTATATTTATTGAATCTCTGTTTAAGAGCTTCCTCCACTGAAGATGGAGCATCTGGAGGCTTGTACAACTTCTTTAAAGCTGCAATAACATGAAATCATTTTTTAAGTAATTTGTTGCAGTGCTAAATCATGGCAAAATTAAAAACTTAATAAAAAATCTGAATTTCTATATTTTAATGAAAATTATCTGTTTTATAAATTAGAAATTTAAAACTTAAACTAAGGAGAAAAAAAGGGAATGGGTAAATAAAATTAAATCCAAACTCCACATTCCTGGATTGTTCCTCAGTAGAATTGTTACACATTAAAGCACCCAGCACACACTATAAAGTGGTTGGTGTTAGGAAAGGCATTCAGATGTAGAAACAAAGCCAAATCAGACTGGAACCTGTTGCAGCTCTCCGGCTTGCCAACTCCAATCAAAACATCCAACCTATGCCAGCATGGAAAATGGACGTTAAAGGATGATGATGATGCAGTAAGATGAGAGAAATTGCACAGCACCTGACTATTTGCATTACAGTATTTTGATGCATTGCTCAAAGATCATACTCATCATTTTATGTCCATATTCCATGCTGGCATGGGTTAAACAGTTTGACAGGATCCAATAGGTCCAAAGAGTGCATCATGCTCTAATGTCTGCTTGGGCACAGTTCCTAAGGCTGGATGCCTTTTCAAACACCAACCACTTTACAGTGTGTACTGGATGCTTTTTTATAGCACCAGCACAAGTGAGGTCACCATGCAGCCTGTGAGACTATAATTCCCTTCGGGTCTTCTTTCTTTGTCTCACACATACCTCACTGTTGTCTTCCTCGTTTTTTGCAGACTGCCCATCCTAAGGTCCCAAAACATTAATGGTTCTGCCAATTAACTATCCTGGGATATAATAATAATTATAACAATAACAGTAATGAGAAACAAACAAATCCTTACCACTTGGTGAAAGTTTCGGAATTTCGTCACTTGATGAAGATGGACTAACTTCTTTGACAGAACTACCTTGATTGACGTGGCCAGAATGGGAGCTGATATTATTATTAGTGAGAGTTTGAAATTGTGTTGAAGCTGAAAACAGGGAATAGAAAATAAGAAGATAAAAACATAAAATATCTCATTTTAAGAAACAACAAGATTGAAGTAAGATTTCAACATATGTACATGGTGGTGTGAGAATGAGAGGATGGTGGGGGAGAGAGTTATTTATTTACTCACAACCAAATTTCAATGTGGTGCTACTACAAGATTCTCACTGGGCAGTTTATCAATTTCTTATCAATATATATACATATATACATGCATACACTATACAACTTCTACATTAACAGTGACACTGCCAGGGAGAGCTATAATATCAGTTCAAACAGCCTTTGAGTGCTGCATTGTATCAGTCTGACACCTACTGAACAGTAAAGTGTAAAATGAGAACATCATATGTGTACTCAACAGTGACAATAGCAACATTATGAGATTACATGAAAAACTCACGAATAGGTACTCTGAGTGTTCAGCTGTCTCATATGAGCTATAGGTAGCTGGACTAACTAACAAAATACAAGCTTGGAAAAACACTCAGCAGATCAGCAGAAATTTATGCATATGTAGCTATTTAGCAAGCTAGAGGATACCAACAACATTGAGAAGGAGAGTAGTCTGTCTGTCTTGGACATGTGATAGATAGATCACATCTCACCAAGAAGAATAAGCCTTCAATTAATAAAAGAGATAAGGATGCCTCTAAATCTCCATGGTGTGATAGAATATGTGCCATACCAGTGTATCACGCACATCATCATCAGCTGTCCAAAAAATATCTGCGAGGTACTATCTTTCTTATGAGATACAATATTGTTGCCAAAACTATTTACAATGCTTTCCACAGGAGGGACTGTCATGATAATCCTACAAAAAGCACAGCAGAACCAGAATGCATCGACACCTTTAACCATAAGGAATACCAGTGGTACATTCTGATAACAACAATCTAGTGCAAATACAACAGACCTGATATTGTTCTATGGAGCTGCCTGGCAGACATGGATGCCTCATCTATGGTGAACTAATATGAAAATTACAGTCTTATTATCCAGGCTACAGATTCTAATTTGTACCTATTATCATAGGGGTGCTATGTAACAACATATTGACATAAACTCCTGGAAATGTTAGAGTTTTCCAAGAAACAAAACAAATAGCTCACATATACCAAATCAGTGAAGATTTGTCAAGAATTCCAAAGATTCTATGTTTGCGTTTCCTGGAATGAACATAAACATACAATTACTTTTGTGCATATGGTATACATACACACATGCATAAAAATGTAATTACATTTTTGTACTAAAGAAATATGTACACCATAATAAGAGTGCAAATATGTCCACACACTAACATATTCACAAATCCCTGAAAGTGTTTTGACTTAAATAAAAAGAAGCTTTGTCGTTTTGTTAGTGACCAGCTGGAATACTGCAAAGAATTTGAATAAAACACAAAGAAAACAAACAAACACACATATAAATATATATAACTGAGTCTCAGACTAACCATGCAAGTTGTGTTTCCGCATTAAGTGGACAGCACAACCTTGTGTTGCCTATTTTACAAATAGATCCCTGTGCCTCAGCATGATACTTATTTAGAACTGGCATCACTGTGGATCTATATCATACATACTTACAGTTACAAGTGACTGTACCTGCACCTTCTTACTCCTCTATTTACAGCCAGATGGACTGTACAATGACAACAATTTACAGAAGAGATGACCTGCTCTTCCTCACAGCTAAATGTCAAGTGATCCAAAAATTAGAGAGGGAGAGAGAGAAAGAGAGAACAAATATCCTACAAACCTTTGTAACCTGGGGGTGGAGGTGGCATTTTTGAGAGGTCAATAGCTTTGTTCTCTTGAAGGGCTTTGATAACGTTTTCAAATTGCTGGAGAATAAGAAGAAACAATTAATACATAGTGTGTGTGTGTGTATGTGTATCTATATACAATATGAATGTGTGGAACTAGTCTCTTGCCTTGTTTCATTTACAAGTAGGATTCCTGTGACACATTTCTAGAAACCTGCACATAGCTCAGAAGCTCCTGACATACTTTTAGAAAAACTCGTTATTCAGGTCTATTTTACTGCATAACTATCTTTTGCATGTAGTTGGAAGTTATGCTAATGTTATAGCAGTGTTTCTCCTTTTCTCAGAAGCCTGATGTTTATCTGTTTGTAAACCACTACTGAAACACCATTTTACCTTGTCAAGGACTTTATTTATTACACCGTTCAACCCATGCCAGCATGGAAAACGGACGTTAAAGGATGATGATGATGATATATCTACATTGAGAAATTGTGTTTTATGAATATACTTTTAATTCATATCTCATCACTATTATCATCATCATCATCATTTTAATGTCTACTTTCCCATGCTTGATTGGGAAGGACAGAGTTTATTGAGACAGATCTTCTAAGTCCAGATGGACTTCCTATTGCCAACCTTCATCTGTTTCCAAGCAAGGTAATATTTCCCCATGGCCAGACATGTTCTCTCAAAATATTGGAAATGAATGACACTGTCTGTGTGATAGTAACACTCATTTACAACTTTCACATGATATCAATACAACCTGCACAGATGATTTGTTAATAGTGATGTGTGTGCTGTACATGAGCTCATTCCCTCCATTAAATTGAGAACACAACACACCTCCTGGTCTAGGAATTGAAACCACGATCTGACAATCATGAGTTCAACACCCTAGCCCTTGTGTGTGTGTGTGTGTGTGTGTGTGTGTGTGTACATACAAAAAAAAAAGCAGCCAGCTGTCGCTCACAAACAAGTATGGCTTAGTAATGTGTACTATGATTTTACTAATTGATTTAGGTGCCTATGTAGTCACAAGTAGACAGACAAACCCTTGTTTTGAGTGAGAGGAATATCCAAGATGTGACAGGTCCCCATTTTCAGTTAGAAGACTGGCACAATGTGAAATGAAGTGTTCTGCTCCAGTATACAATGAGCCACTTGGTCTGGGAATTGAACACACAACTATATGATCAAGCCAAACACCTTAACCAGCAGGCCACATGCCTTCACTCTGTGTGTGTGTGTGTGTGTGTGTGTGTGTGTGTGTGTGTGTGTGTGTGTGTGTGTGTGTGTGTGTATGTGTGTGT
>JAOPUL010006720.1:22502451-22512747 GCA_027564515.1 Octopus rubescens | reverse complement strand
GATCATTTCAAAGAGGTTTTACCCTATAATATTTTGTCACTAACATAGAATTCACAGACAGCCAGTGTATTATTTGACTGAAATTTGTGACTTTTTTTTACAACATGTGTACATTTTTTGCAGCCTCGTTTATTACAAAGAGTTATTCTGGAACTTTTGTTGAAGTGTCATCTGACTGAAATGGGATTCACAGAGGTAAATTTTTCTTGTCTTATTATACTTGCTTATATAGGCGATCTGTCAAATATACTTCAGAAATTCAAAATGACATCAGCAATGAAGAAAAAATCTTTCAGAGATGTTAAAGTGCATTCCATTAAGTAATGACTCTTTAAGAAGGCGCATTGATGAAATGAGAGAAAATGTTGAATTCAAATTGTGCAATATTTTGAAATCAACGCAATTTGCGCTACAGGTTGATGAAAGCACGTTATCGGGGAACCAGTCTCTTCTTGGATGTGTGATTCTTTCACGAAAATGAACTTTACGAAGAACTTCTGTTTGCCCTAAATCTGCCAACAGATACTAAAGGTTCCACCGTTTTTGACGCAGTAAAGGGCTACTTTGAAAGAAAAATGATCCCACTTAACAACATTGCATCATGTGCAATGGCTGGGGCAAGGGCCATGGTTGGCCAATATAAGAGGTTCATCAGTCTTCTAAAAAGAGAAAAATCCATCAATTTTCGCCGTTCATTGCATCATTCATCGACAACACTTGGCAGTGAAGAAACTCAGCGAACCGCTGAGTAAGTCTCTTCAGATCGCAATTGGTGCCATCAACTTTATCAAGTGTCACGCACTCAGACAGTTATGTGATGCTAACGATGAAGAGTTCACAGAACTGCTTCACCGCACCGAAGTAAGATGGCTGTCAAAGGGCCGCTGTCTGAATGTTTTTTTTTAACTTTTTGATACCGTCATTGAATTTCTGTAGGGTCACAACGCCCCATTATACCAGAAGACCATTGTCATTCGACAAGATTTTGCCTACCTCACCGATATGCTTGACAAGTGCAATAGTCTTATTTTGACCCTGTAGGGACACAAAATAAGCTTTCTCAAGGTGAGGACTACAGTGAAGACATTTCTATCAAAGCTGTTGTTATTTGAAAAGAATCCTTGTCAACGTGACTTCTATAACTTTCCTTCTGTTGCTACAATTCAGGATAGTGTGACCGATTAATCACCTTCAAATTTATGCATCACACCTTCGAGCACTCCAAGACAGCATGAAAGAACAATTCGATGATCTTCTTCAAATGGACATTCCTTTATGGATAGCAGATCCATTTCTCATAAGCATTGATTCCTTGGATGTCAAAATTCAGGAAGAATTCACCGAGCTTCAAGAAGACGCTATTCTGAAGGCTAGGTTTTCCAAAATAGGCAAACCCCTGTTTTGGATGCAAGAAGGTACTCAGCGTCGATTTCTGCTGCTTCATGAGGCAACAAAGAGATTTGCCCTTCCTTTTCCAAGCTCATACTTAGTTGAGAGGGGATTCAGTGTCGTATCACAACTTCAAAGTAAGGATCGTTATCGCTTCAATGTGATTTCTCGTGGTGATCTCCAATTGCATCTTACGAAAATCCAGCCTGATGTCAAAGACTTAGCTAAACGCCATGAAGCTCAAGGTTCTCATTGAAATGAGATATGTGTACATGTAAGTACATATTACTGTAAAATGCCAATGGTTTTGATGCACATTAACAATTTTGATTTTTTTTTATTGCAATAGATACAGTGCAACCACTAAGAAAACCCCTACCACAATTGTTTACTTTTTTCTGCCAATAAATAACCATTTCCTAAAAGATTTCTCTTTGAAGTTGTCTCTTGTTTACAAAATTGTGGATGGCTTCATTTGAGATATCATGTCTTTTTATTGTTTTATTGTTTCAAAGCACCGTTGTTGACATTCATGGATTCACATTAATGAAAAGGATAGTCACTATGTGTCAAATGGTTAAAAGCATTTAAAATCAATGTTTTAGTGACCAATTATTCACCAATCATTCATGAGCTTCAATAATCCAATGTCATTTAATTCTGAATACTACCCACTAATCCAGGGGTAGGGAACCTGTGGCTCCGAGCCCTTTGTATTTTGGCTTCGAGAGCAGCTACTTTCCTTCTATTTTGGCCCTGTCAATACGGTTTTTAACTAAAAACTGAACAAATTGGCCCAAGACCTGAAAAGGGTCCCAACCCCTGCACTAATCAGTGGTTTTGCCCAGTTGTGTGCGATATAACTCACCAGATCGTTTTGAACAAAATGGACAATTTGACTTTTGTCCAAAAAGTGTGCGTTAATGTTAGCAGGTGCGCAATGGACAGGGGCGTCTAAAATGCTCTGCTTTAAGGGCTCATGTAACAGAGACAACCAGTTTCTATGGCTTCAGTAATTAAAAAAAGGTATTCCCTTGTATGCATGTAAGTTAAACAAAGTTTATAAGTTAAACTATACTAAGTCAATATCACCAACTTTTTGAAATAAATACGTTATCGTTCAATGAATAGATAAAAATTCGATCGTTCAGGTGTTTTAAATATTATTGATGATATTGTACACTATCTATTTATAATATTTACACTATCTATTTATAAGTAGTATATTGAAAAAATAGAAATTTTGTAGGGGGGCCATTTAGTCTTCAGAAGGACCAAAGGGGGCCATTTGACGAAAACGGTTGAGAATATTTAATCTACACCATCTAAAAGGTATTTGTAGAAAATTTCATTACAAAATACCCATTTTTCAGAAAGCTATGAAGAAACAAAGTTGACACGTGAATTTTCTGAAACTCTTTCCCCATCACTTGGAACATTTTTTCACAACAAATTCTGATACAATCGGAATCTATCTACACCATCTAAAGTATATTTGTAGGTAATTTCCTTAAAATATATCTATTTTTCTGAAAGTTCTGAGAAAACAAAGTAGGTGGGGGCACACTTGTGTAGGTATGCCAAAAACGCTTTGGATAGAAAAAGTCAGACTAACCGTGGGACATGAATACTCATCTCCTGTAATTATGACAGGCGTTCTACCATTGGACATCAACAACAAAAAGACATTTGAGTTGATAGTGTTTCGTGATATAAGTTCCAACAGGAGATGACTGAAGCTCTGTTACAGTGGAGAGAGTTGGGCTCATCAGTTCAGGTGCCACCTTCAATTCTCTCTTCAATCAATTTGATCAATTTTCGAATGTCGCCTACTATCTGCAAGTGCGAAATTCTCAGGGTATTGGATTGATGCTCTTGCCTGTGGCCAACATTGATGGTCTGCTCAGTTTCGATGAGCTCCGCATCTCCATTGCACTCAGAGTGGGAGCCGACATCCGTGGAGGACTGAGATGTCACTGTGGTAGGCCCCTCGACTCCACAGGATTTCATGGTTTGTCTTGCCGCCTAAATCCTGGTCGTTTCGCTCGTCACACCGAGCTAAACTTAATCATTAAGCGGACCCTAGCTTGGGTTAATATCCCCTCAGTTCTGGAGCCAGCAGGATTGTCCATAAGTGATGGGAAGAGACCAAATGGTCTTACCCTTTGTCCCTGGGTAAGAGGTAGGTGCCTCATCTGGGACGCCATAGTCTGTGATTCCTTTGCTCCCTCCCACATCCTGGATCCTGCGGTAAATAAGAGGTCACTGCTTCCGTAGCTGAACGGAACAAAGCCCTTAAGTATCAGGACCTGTCAGTGAACCATTTCTTCCAGCCCGAAGCGTTTGACACGTTTGGAGGGACTGGGCCGCTAACAGCGAAGTTCATGTCATCGTTGGCGGCTAGCCTAACTGAGGTGTTATGTGATGCCCATGAAGGTGCTTGGCTGTTCCAACGCCTTAGCCTCGACATCGCCCATGGTAATGCCGCGAGCGTGTTGGCTTTCTTCAGTAGGTTCCGATGAACCTTGTGGTGTGGTGATCAATCGAGGCACTTGGTGTTGAATTGATGTTGTTTCTTTTGTTTTTGTTTTCCTTCTTTTTACCCCTTTTTTCTTCCTTTCTTTCTTCGCTCATGTTTGTGCCCTCTTCGGTCTTTTGTATTTTTTAATGTTTATATGTTATATATGAAAACAATAAAATTGCGTTTATTAATCAGAAGAATTTATTATTAAAATATCTTGTATAATTATTTTTTATCTTGTATAATTATTTTTTATCTTGTGTAAAGATTAATTTTCTTTCACAAAACGAAAAGGCGACCAGTCTATTATTAAAAGTGTAGGTTGTTAATAGAAAATTTCATTTAAATATTTCTGAACAAATATTTCAGTTGTTGTTCTTAGAATTGTTAATTTAACTCCGAAATCGATATTAAAGCTGATTTTTTTTTTGCTTCAATCATTAGTTAGTTAAGTTACGGACAAAAGCATTACGAATATTTACTATAAAATTAAGAAAATTAACCGGAAGAACCATTGCTGTTCCTAGAATTATTAATCCAACCCCGACACTGGTTCACTTATCTATGGTAGGTGCGGCAATGAAATGTAAACAATGATGCTCAAATATAGGCCTATATAACCAGTCAAGAAAAATATAAACCAGACCACAACCGTTCGTACACAATTGACAATAGTTAGAGTGTGTATAAAGCTCTGACTAAACCAGACCAACATCAACTGCTCGAAAGTGACCAGTAGTTGTGGTAAGCCTCTGTTACTTCTCATGACTATAACTGTAGTTTGTTTTGTTAAATTTGGATATAGTCATTCGAGTGCAGATATTTATTAAACAACCTTAATACATTTTAAATAATTATCTTCACGAAAGAATACACAAAGAATAATTGAAACAGAACTTGACTTTGGTGTGTACACATACCCTGCTTAGTGGGTAAAGAAGGGCCAGTACTTTCAAACATATTGTTTTGTTTTTGTTACACCAGAAGAACTCCTGAATGGATCCACTTCGTAAACGTCCGCTCCTTCAACTTTTCAGTTACTCGCTTCCAAATTATTCTCAATTTTAGTTTGTATGTATCTACCATCAACGTTAGAGTTCATAACATTCTTCCCAGGGACAACTATCAAGGTTTTATTGTCATCTTTGATCCAGCAGACCTCTGATCAAAAATATATCAACCGTAACCATCCCGTCTTATATAATGAATATATGTTATATGTTCTAAGTTCTAGACCATAGTTTGGCACCATGATTTTCAAAAATTTTGTGATCGGGTGGTATTTTCAAGAAGGTCACAGGTTATGTGACTTTTCCTGATATTTTCTATAAAACTAGAGACAAGGTCGGATATTGCTACTAGTGTGTGCGAGTCTATCTATCTGTCTGTCTGTGGTTGTATAGTAAGATTATTTCTCGTAGACTGAGAGACCATATATATACACGTTCGTCGCTGAGCACTATATTTTCGTCAACTGAAGTTCAGCTCATTTAACTCATAAAATAAGAACTACTTTATCTTTTTTCTTCAAAATTCTTATCGCGGCAAACCAATTATTTACATTTGCATGGTATTTTTTATTAGTTCTGTATCAATAAAAATGTGCTTGTTGAAATAATATATGGTTTATTTAATCGTTTGGCAAACAACTGTTTATATGCTTTTAATCAAGTGTTGCACGCCTTTTATTTCAGTCATTTCTATATTCGTTTCAACGAATATATTTTGATTTATAACATTATTTTGGTTGGACAGAATTGACATTGGTTGGTGTGACTTAATTGTAGTTGAGAAAAGTCAATGGACAATCAACAATAAGATACGGTTCTTAAAGAAACGTTCCTTTCTTTATACACCACAACAGGAAATACTGGTATTTCTCTCCCCAAACACTAGCAGTTTTAACATCTCTACGAGAAACTGGAATAGCTAAGAGCCCTCTCCAGTATCAGATAACGGCGAGAAACGAACGATGACAATTTTCTTTCTAAATGAAATTTTGCAGAAATAATTTTTCGAGAGGTAGATTACGAAGTGTTGATGTTTCAAATATATAATCCCGAAAAGGTAAAAAGAAAAAGAAAAATTCTGAAGTTAGGCCTACGGAAATTGATAGTAACAAAGTAGTGAAGATGTAGAATGATTCAAATTTCCTCTAACTTATTATTTTTCAGGATTTTATCAATATAATCATAATCTACACTCTCCAAAGTATGTGTCTGTAAAATTTCTCCAAGAAATAATTTTTCAGAAAGTTACGAGGAAACAAAATCAGAGGTGGGGTACCAAACTGTAATTATGCCAAGAGAATTTTACTTGCTATGTATATATATATAATGAACTTATTGTATACAGTGCCCAGGTGCACTACAACTTATCAGAAAAAGTATCCAAAACTGCATGAACAGTACTTAGAATAATGTACAGGTAGTGAACAGTGAACGAGTCGTTTAAAAATTTAAATAAAATAGAATATGAAAAAACAAAAAGGTCTTGTGGGTGTTTACCAAGTCAAGTCAGTTGCCAGATGTCGGAGCTTTAATGTGTCCATGCCAGAGAAGCAAGACGTTCAGAGTATGATAGATGCTTGATGGCAGGTATTTGTCTGGTTGCACATTTCTGAACAGTTTCTAGGAGATTGATATGCTGAGCAAGATAGAGGTTCCAGACTAGTGATGCAAAAGTGTGGACTTACCATAGCCATATACAGCTTTAAATAGATAGCAGGAGAGCGGCTGACAAAGGTTTTACTGAGTGATGCTAAGACACTCTCAGCCTTCTTGACAATTTTAGAGATGTGGTTTGTCCAACACAAATTGCTGTTGACAATAATGTCCAAATCTTCAAAGAAACTCAACAATTTTGCTGTTTAACTTCAATAATAAGAATGGCTAACAAAGAGCCATTTTTATTATTGAAGTATAGTAGCTTCTTTCCTCAAATATTAGGTACTCCTCCAGTAAGCAGGGTACTCAAATCCTCTAGTTTTAGAGCCCTTAAATATTAGGTCCTCAAATATTAAGTACTCATCCAGTATTAGGGGTCCCCAAATATTAGATATTCGTTTAGTATTAGGGTCCTCAAGTATTAGGTACACTCTGATATTAGGGTCATTATGTATTAAGTATTCATCTACTGTTTAGGTTAATTGTAGCTAAATTAAAACAGAATTGCATGAGAACATTATAAATGTCCTTTTAGGCAGATTTTATGTAAATAGATCTAATTGTTAATTTGGAAAGAATATTTTTGTGGCATGTAAACAACCACTGTAACATGTTAAAAGAATGTATGTAGCATGAATTACACCAATATGTTTATACAACTTTGTATATTTTGAACTGAATAAATAAATAATATTCTAAATTGGATTTATGAACAGCTTTTTATGAATTTTTCCAAGCTAACAATTAAGCCTTTTTTATTTATATTATTTAAGTGCAATTGAAGAGAATTTTCTAAATTTCTCATCTGATTTAAGCAATTTTGATAAAAGTGATGTGACTGCAATTAGCCCCAATACTCTTTGAGTGTGTTGGGGCTAACTGCCCTAATAGTAAATGAGTACCTAATAATTTTTCAAACTGTCAGATCACAAATTTAGAGTAAGGCAACTATTGGTTAAATTGACCTAGTTCTTGTATTTGCATGGATGTTTAGACATGAAAATTAAACTTTTCCATTAGACTATTAACCCCACCTACCACAAACTTACATGCATAGATGCTTGACTGGATATTATCATATAAAACTGGCACTCTGTCAGTTACAACGATGAAGATTTTCAGTTGATCCAATCAACAGAACAGCCTGCTTGTGAAATTAATGTGCAAGTAGCTGAGCACTCTACAGACATGCGTACCCTTAACATAGTTCTTAATTCTCAAGGAGATTTAGCATGATACAGAATGTGATAAGGCTGGCCCTTTGAAATACAGGTACTACTCATTTTTGCCAACTGAGTGGACTGGAGCAATGTGAAATAAAATGTCTTGTTCCAGGACACAAAACGCTGCCGGGAATCAAACACATGACCTTACAATTGTGAGCCAAATACCCTACCCACACACCTTCATATATCATATATAATATAATTATTCACCATAGCAATAATATGCAGGTTCAGATTGACTTCGTTAGTTAAAAATAATCATACATATATCATTAATTGTAAAAGAAAGAAAAAAACCCAGAAGAAATGTAGAGAAAAAGGGGGGGGGGACAAGGCAGCGGGGGCAGCACGTGACCCAGGACAGGAGGGTATTCAGCAGCGCTCACGATAATGACCACAGTAACGTTGCCACGGAGAATGGCTGGCAACACTCGCTGCAGTAGCCACTCCATCTCGCGGGGCTCATTTCTCCGGCAGGATGCAACAATCCCTATTTTGCAGAGGAAGTCTGTAGTACGAGGACCAAGGACACTAGACATCTTGACGGCTACCGACATGAACTGATAGCAGCCGGCCAAGCTCCTGTACTTAAGGACCTTCCTCTCCTCCGCGTTGCAGGCTGTGACACTAAGGTTTGCGACAGAAGCTGCAAGGTTGGTGCTGGAGAATGTGTCACAGCACATTGCGTCCCAGATTTAGAGATCTGCCTCTCTCAAATGGGAAGTGGGTTATCCCGTCGGGGTGCTCACCATACCTGCGGTCGAGACCTGCAGGCTCAAGTTGGGATGGGAAGCCAGCCGCGTCGAGGCCCCTTTTGACAATGTTATTCAGGGTGGCATGTCAGGGGAATTGGCCCATGCTAAGGCTGCAGGACAAAGGATGCAAGCCATATATAAGTACACTACCGCTCCGCAGCAACATTTGTGAGGCTCGCACACATTGAGACTGAGACGCTGGGCCACCCCGATGCAAGTGTACTCATCATCAAAAAGGGTACCCGTAGATGAGGAGGGCACCGCATTGAGCCATGCACCACTATTGGGCTGCGAGGCAGTGCTGATCGAGTGATGCCTCTAACTGCTCAAGGGTGGACTTGCATAGGATGACGTCCCAGTTATGTTGGACATTCATGATCTGGGTGACCGCTAGCCCATCAGCAGTCCAGGCGGCAAGGGTTCATTAGGGAATATTACTACCAAAATACAGTAATGTTGTTTGTCAGGGATTTTGGCTTTCAAACTTAAACATTCCAAGTTCAAATTTCAAGGAAGGCTATCTGCCACACAATGTTTCAAGTCACAGTGAAACCCACAATTATAATTAAAAAGATTGCCAAAAATTATTTTTTTCATAAAAAAAATTTGTCTCAAAGTATTCTTCATGGATACATTTTGTAAATATTTTAAAATTCATTCTCGTATTAATAAAAAAAAGTGAAAAGTGCCCACATCTTCTTAACTCTTTGTGGCCATATTTCACTGCTTAACTGCTTATATTTCAATTAATATTGGTTTCAAATTTTGGCACAAAGCCAGTAATTTCGGGGGAGGGGCTAAGTCGATTACATCGACCCCAGTGCTCAACTGGTACTTATTTTATCGACCCCGAAAGGATAAAAGGCAAAATCGACCTCGGTGGCATTTGAACTCAGAAAGTAAAGATGGATGAAATGCTGCTAAGCATTTTGTCTGGCACGGTAACAATTCTGCCAGCTCACTGCCTTACATTTCAATTAATATTAAAAATACTCAATAATATGGAGAGATTTAGTCAAATAACAAATTTTTGTCATCATTAAACTTGTGTCTAGAACATAACATGTTTACATAAACTTATAACAAGAAGCTTTATCTAATTCAAATATGAACAATTTTAAATGGGAGTCTTCATATCATAGAAACAGAAGTGTTCTCTGAAAGGTCAAAAGAGTTAAATTGTTAATTTTGATATTAAGATATGAAAAGGTGGTAAGCTGGCAGAATCATTAGCATGCTGGGCAACATGCATAGTGGCATTTCGTCCGTCTTTACGTTCTGAGTTCAAATTCCACCAAGGTCAACTTTGCCCTTCATTCTTTCGAGGTTGATAAAATAAGTACCAGTGTAGCACTGGGGTTGATGTAATCGACTTACCCCATCCCCTTGTGCCTATTGTAGAAAGGATATTAAGATATGTAAAAAAAAACAAAAAACTACTTTAATCAGGCATGGCTGTGTAGTCAAGAAGTTTGTGTCCCAACCATGTGGTTTGAGATTCAGTTCTACTGTGTGGCAGCTTAGGCAAACATTTATTATAGCTCTGAGTCAACCAAAGCTCTGTGAATGGATTTTGTAGACAGGAACTTAATCTGTTATGTGTCTGTCTGTCTTTCTATCTATCTGCCTGTCTGTCTGTCTGCCTGCCTGCCTGCCTGTCTGTCTGTCTACATGTATGTGTGTTTGTGTTTATGTTTCCTTGTCTTGACTTCATGCAAAAACTGTAAATGAGTATCACT
>JAOPUL010006720.1:22458339-22471359 GCA_027564515.1 Octopus rubescens | reverse complement strand
ACTTTGTTGAGAGGTTTTTAGTTGGAACAATAATTTGTATTGCTACTAACCACTCAACTGTGAAGTAAGAATAAAACCTGTTTTGTCAGTGTCAGAATAATTAATCAAAGTAATAATGTTCACAGCATTAAATTTATTTTGTGAGAAAAATGGAATATTGCTTAATTGGAAGAGGAAAAGAGTAATACTAACTACTATTTTCTTCTTTCTCCAATTTCCCTTTATCCTCTTTCTTTCATACATTTTATCCATACTCACTCCTTATAATGTTGAATAACCCTACACTCCCTTACTTTACACAACCCATCCTATCACCTTTTAATTCTATCCCTCCCCTTTACTCAAACCTGTCACTAATCCTTCCCTGTCCTCTGTTTCCTCTCATATACTCACATACTCTTCTTTTACATACATCCCTTAAACCTCCACCCACAATCATCATCTACTCTTCTATTCTCCCTTAGTTAGAGGGGCCACTTTAAGGTCCTTAGCCTTGCATGTTAAGAGCTATCATCACTCGTACTGGTGCCATGAAAAAAAAAATCACCAAGTACACTCTGTAAAGGGGTTGGCATTGGAAGGGCAACCAGTCATAGAAATCATGCCAAAAGTTGACATTGGTACATAACACAATTCTCTGACTCATCAGACCCTGTCAAACAGTCCAACCCATGCCAGCGTGGAAGCTAGGCATTACATAACAATGACAATGTTGATGATGGTGATGAATGAAAGTTGCTATCTGAAATTATAAAAGTCACATCTCATCAAATGGTACACAAACTAATTATCTTTTGTGGATTTTACTGACAAGAGACCATCACTGCTTAATTAGCAATGAAAAACAATGGAGTTCAAGAGAAGCAGTGATGGTCTCTATCAGTAAAATCCACAAAATGGCCATAATACAATGACTGTTGCTAGATTTGAACTTATCACAACTTGGTTGGTAGTCATAACCATTTTACCCTGTTCTGTGTATTTTTTCTTCCATTTCACTAAAGCCCAGCCACAACTAATCAACAAGCAAAAGATAAAAACTATCTTGTTTTTATTGTACACACACACACACACATACATAATATATATGTAATTTATTCATAGCAGGATAGACCTAGATGAGATGCACTTTGGTTTCATGCCCAGAAAAGATACCATGGATGCATTCTTCCTAGTGAGACAACTGCAGGAGAAATACTTGGCTTAGAGTAAATCACTATTCCTGGTATTCATTGACTTGGAAGTGTTTGACAGGGTACCACATTCAGTAATCTGGTGGTCACTTATAGGAAATTGGCTTGTGAGGGCTGTACAAGCTATATACGAAAATGTAGTAAGTAAAGTGAGAGTCATTAATGATTTTAGTGATGAATTTAGCATGAGGGTAGGAGTCCATCAAAGGTCAGTCCTCAGTCCCCTCCTATTCCTCAAAATTCTACAAGCGATCACAATGTTCTCATAGCTGAATTTATAGGGGAATTAGAGAGGTATTTCCAGGCATGAAAGCCAAACCTAGAATTGAGAGGCCTTAAGGTAAACTTAGCAAAGAAGGTTTTAGTAAGTAAGAAAGGAGACAAGACCCTGGTATCTTTAGGGAAATAGCCTTGTTTATATGCAGAAAAGGATTAAGTATAAACTCTATACGCTGTACCCAATGTAAGCAATGGATACATGAGAGATAAAGTGAACTCATGTGCAAAATAACAGAGAATGTAAGTTTTGTATGTTGTAAATGCACTGGAGCAGTATGTAATATGAGCACACACACACGTGCACTTCTGTCTCCTTGCCTTGACATCATGTAATAGTTGTAAATGAATGTTACTGTCATGCAAGCAGTGCCCTTCCTGAGCAAAATCGGGTAGATGGAAACTGTATAGAAACCAGTTGAGAGGACTGTATGTGTAATTCAAAATAATACAGCCTTGTCATATTGATTCAGCCTGAGAATTACATTAAAGGTACACATATCTGTGGAATACTCAGCCAGTTACTAATTTAATGAGCAAGATGATCGAACAACTGAATCCACATTGTCGAAACTGATGGAAATCCATCCACCTATCCAGATTCAGCATGTCACACCATTTTCAGCTAGACTGTATACATACATGGATGCAGTTATGTATCAAAGTTTCAATCTATATTGAGCCTACGGGCACTGAGACCAAAGTTAAACCAGATTTCCAAGGTGTTTAGCCTGAAATTACAAAATCTCTAACTGGATGCCAGTCTATTGTAGGGTTAGCCTTCGGGTACCACTAGTACTCTTCATTTTCAGTTGAATGGATGAGAACACCATGAAATAAAGAACCTTATTGAAGGACACAATGCATTGCTATATCCAAGATCTGAACACACAACATTATGATCACGAGCACAATACCCTACTTACTAGGCCATACACCTTCACACATATGTGCCTACCTATGTTTAAATATATATGTACACATTAAAGTTAATCATTCCAGCTTAATGTATATACATTAAACACAAATAATTGTACATTTGTGATTCTCTGAAAATCACAAGATATGAGCAATGATGCTGTTGTCATTTCTCCTGTCAATAAATTATCTGCTGATTTTGTGCCTTTAAAGATGTGTGAAATAAGAGATCCCTTACTTGAAAAACAGACAAGGGTTAATGACAGAAAGGTCATCCCTCTGTATCACAATGCCTCTATGCATTTGTCAAACCCATGATATCATGGAAAAATGAATGTAAAAATGAAAGATCAATGTACATGGTTTTGGAAGTGGTTCTTTGAAGTTTCTGCTTTGTCAGGCATCCCACTTTAATGTATATACATTACACACAGACATATACATGTAGTTGGAAGTGTATGTTTGTGCACAAGGGTTCTCCATAATTTAACAATAGTAAATTAAGGTCAGATAGTAACTTGCTTCATTTGCAGCTGCCACAAACCACAGCCTACTTGCTGTGAATCAAGTGTGTATAGGTTTTAGCCTGTCACAGACATGTTGGTAGTAGTGTTTCTCAAATGAAAAATTCCAAAAGGAGCTGAATTTATCAAGAATAGGAGCTAAAATAAATAGAGGCTAATATTTATATGATTTATAGAAGTTGAGATCTTGGGAATTTAAAAAATAATTCTTAGTATTTTTAAAATAATTTTAACAACAGAAATTACAATATACACAAAGTTATAGTAATGTGTCCATAAAATTAGATTACAGAAAAGGCTGATGTGCATTTGTTACTATGAAATTCTTGTAAAAAGTAAAAGTGTGAAGGCGCATGGCTCAATAGTTAAAGCATCAGGCTTACAATCATGGGGTTGGGAATTTGATTCCAACACCGGGCTGTGTGTTGTGTTCTTGAGCAAAACACTTTATTTCAAATTGTTCCAGTTCACTCAGCTGTAGAAATTCTTGTAGATAGGTAGTAAACAAATCCTTAGAAAATTCCTGGCATTGTTTTGTATTTTGATGTGCCTACTGACCATGTCTTTTCAGTTACCAATGTAGCAGATCTACACTGTGATTTGAACTTGGAACTTTGTGGTTTCCAAACAAAAAAAAAAAACAAAAAAAATCACCAGAAAAAAATTAACCAATGGCTTTCTTTGTAAACAAGTAGCAATTTTTGGAATCTGATCAAAACAACTCGTGGATGTGATAACATCAACACAAACCTGTACAATCAAATTTGTCATTGGCGATATGCAGCATGCTAAATTGAAGTAAAGGTAGACAGACTTCATTTGATCAGCAATCAATGAGCAGTAAGCTGATTCCTGTAATCAGTGAGAAGTCTGGAAGACAAGATGTTATTGACAAGTAAAGACAATAGAAGTTGATACAATGGAGGAACAGCAAAACATGTATGTTAACACTAACTAATCATCTTGATATATCGACATTCATCACCATATGGAAATTTCCTTTCTATCTAAAGAAAAACACATATGATATTGTGAAAGGAGCTGTTTTTCTACATTTTTTGCTCTACTAGACTGATGTGTCTGGTATGTTTTTCTAAATTAACAATAAATATATGGTGAAGAACTGATTTTGACTCATGTTCAGTTTGTCAACTCTGACTTACCACCCTATCATTGTATCAATAATCTTTTAATTTCACTACAAAAGCAAAAAATTCTTCTGACAGCTAGTTTGAGAATGTGAAATAGGTATCTTTTATCTTTTACTTGTTTGTCATTGGACACCACTTTGAATAGTTTTTGTCAAACAATTCAATCCTAGTACTTTAATTTTTTTAAAGCCTGGTACTTATTCTATCAGTCTCTTTTGCTGAACTTCAGAGTTATGGAGTTGTAAACAAACCAAGCAGTGGTGGGAGACAAACACACACATATATATGCATTTTTATTATGTCTTGAATAAATGGAAGAAAATATCTTCTTATTCTCACCCAGAATAGAGCCAGATTATTAAAATTGAATCTAAATTAGGAGCCAGAAGCTAGATTATAAGAAACTGGAGCTAAATGTATAAAATAAGTCTGAAAAATGGGCTGCCAAAAAGAGGTAAGTTAGCAGCACTGGTTAATAACCATCTTTTACAATGCCTCTGTTGAGAATTTCTTCTTTTATACTTTTTTCATCAGACATACATACAAGCTTGTCTATGCACATATATTCATCCTTTAGTTTGTGTGTGTATGTATATGATTCTCCAAGATGAGATGAAAGTACTAAATAAATATTTACCCAAAATTCTGACTACCTCCTTTTTCTTAATATACATTTTCTACTTTATAGACAGTTTTCTCTTGACTATCTCTTACTGAAACACACATGCATACCTCCTCACACACATACAAACCTGCTCACATACATAAACATACTTGCCTTTTCATACATACCTACTCACACACATACACCAAATTCATAGGAAGTTTTTAATTTTGTTCTATTATAATAGATTTATTCTCATTGTTCATGTGGCTGTCTTGTTTCAGCTGCCATGTCTATCATCATCATCTCCATTAACTCCAGCTTTACCATCCCCACCATCATCTTCATCACCACATCCAGTAGCAACAATATTTTACATTTCATCTCGTTCTTTATGTATAAACTACTTTAGAAATTCCATCATCATCATCATTGTAATTGGCAACCAATGCTATAGTGTTGTCAAAAAGCTCTCAACACTAAGATTCAATTCCTAGTTGTTGCTGCTTTACTTTGATTGTATTGCTATAATCGTTAGGAATGGCATGATTGTAACAGTCACATTCCTTGCCTCCACTATAAATTTGAGACCATGTGCCTATGATATAAAGGTGTTGAAGTGTCAGACTTAATTTAGTTACTTTCCTTTCTGTTCTGAGTTCAAACCTCACCATGGCTGACTTTGCTTACATCTTTCTGGATAAAGTACCAGCAGTATGTTGAAATTGATTCAACTGTACCCTCACCACAAATGTTTGGCCTTGGCGCTGTGTTAAAAATTATTACTGGCAGAATCATTAGAGCATTGGACAAAATACCTTGCTCAAATCACACCTAAATCAACTTTGCTTTTCATCCCAACAAAGTCAACAAAATAAAAGACCTGTTAAGTACTGGAGTTGTTGTAATCAACTAACCTCTCACCTTAAAATTGCTGGCCTCTTCCTCCTCCTTGTTGTTGTTATTAATTATTATTATTATTAAGGCAGCAAGCTGGCAGAATCGTTAGCACACCGGGAAAAATGCTTAGTGGCATTTCTTCCGACTTTACGTTCTGAGTTCAAATGCCACCGGGGTTGACTTTGCCTTTCATCCTTTCGAGGTCGATAAAATAAGTACCAGTTGAGTACTGGGGTCGATTGGATCGACTATCCCCATCACTGAAATTTTCAGGCCTTTGTGCCCAGTATAGAAAGGATTATTATTAAGGTGGCGAGCTGGCAGAATGGTTAACATGCCAACCAAAATGCTTAGCAGATTTCGTCTGTCTTTACGTTCTGAACTCAAATTCCGCTGAGGTCGACTTTGCCTTTCCTCCTTCCTGAGGTCGATAAAATAAGTACCAGTTTAACACTGGGGTCGATGTAATTGACAAAAATCCCTCCCCCGAAATGGCTGGCCTTGTGCCTAAATCTGAAACAATTATTATTAGTCCGTCTCTACATTCTCAGTTCAAATTCTGCCAGGGTCGACTTTGCCTTTCATCCTTTCAGGGCTGATAAAATAAGTACCAGTTGAGTACTGGGAGGGTCGATGTAATTGACTTATCCCCTTCCCCGAAATGGCTGGCCTTGTGCCAAAATGTGAAACCATTATTATAATTAGTAGTAGTATTATTAAGAGGTGATTGAATTGTTAGCACGCCAGGCAAAATGCTTAGTGGCATTTCATTCATCTTTACATTTCCACCGAGGTCAACTTTGCCTTTCATCCTTTCAGGGTTGATAAAATAAGAACCAGTTGAGTACTAGGGTCAATGTAATCGACTAGCCCCCTCCCCCAAGATATCAGGCCTTGTGCCTATAGTAGAAAGGATTATTATTAACAACACACTCTTGAGCACTTACCTTCCTATTTTCGATTCCTATTCTCTCTCTCATATACCCATTGTACCTTGAAGGTATGTCCTTACCATCTCTCTCTCTCTTTCCAACTGGGGAAGCCATGTATCCACTTCTTTGGCATGACACCCATTCCTGTTCCTCTATCATACTTTCACATCCTTCAATATTATACTCCACTCATTTGGTGGTGTTTTGTCTTGTGAGTTCTTGCTGACCTCATTAGTGCTGATGCCACAAAAAAAACACTCAATATACTCTGTAAAGTGGTTGGCCTTAGAAAGGGCATCCAGCTGTAGAAACCATGCTAAAACAAACATTGGCACAGCACTCTGGCTCATTGGTTCCAGTCGAACCATCCAATCTATGCCAGCATGGAAAAAGGGATGTTAAATGATAATGATATTTATGATGATGATGATGAACAATAATCATACAATGAATGTAAAGTGCTATCAGAAGATTGCACAACTTAGTTATGATTTCCAATGTCACTCCACTTCCTTTTATTAACATCAACATCAAAAGAAATTTCACATTTCAGGACAATTAAAAAAAAAAAAAGAAAAACAATTCATTTTATTGCATATTTGTGTGGCTGGTTGTTGGATGTTGACCTATTTGACTGTAAAGTATCTTATCTGATAGCAGATTTTTAACTATCACTGAAGCTGATTTAGTCCTCCTCCTGCTCATCAATTGCAGTCGATCTCATATATGCCACCACCTTCTTTCTTCTTTTTTTTCCTTTCTGATCTATGAGTGTAAAATGGTATAATAATAATGGTCTCTAATTTTGGCACATGGGCCACTAATTTTGTGAGGAGGGGTTTTAGTTGATACTGTTATCCCCAGTACTTGACTGATATTTTATTTTATTGACCCTGAAAGGATGAAAGGCAAAGCTGACCTCAGCAGGATTTGAACTGAGAATGTAAAAAGCGAGAAGAAATACTTTTCCAATGCTCTACTAATTGTGCCAGCTCACTGCCTTAAAATCAGAACAAGGCTCACAAATTTGGGACGAAGGAGCAGTCGATTACATCAACTCCAGTTCTTGATTGGTACTTTATTTTATCCTCTCCTTGAAAGGATGAAAGGTAAAGTTGGCCTCGGCAGGATTTGAACTCAGAAAATTAGAGAGCTGGAAAAAATGCCACTAAGCATGTTTCCAATGTTCTACTGATTCTATCAGCTTACCACCTTTTGAATTCTGATTTAGGCACAAAACCAGCAACTGTACAGCTGTACACACACACACATATATGCACGTGCGCATGTGTGTGTATACTATTAAAGAAAACAACAATGTGACTCATTGCATTGCTTGCAACACTTATTTACCAGAGACTGTTATTACTATTCACTGTCAGATTAGCTATTGATCTACTCTTGGTTAGATTTTGGATTAAAAGAAAATCAGTAAGATAGTTCCCAAACACTTTCACTATTGGATTCTTCAATCCCTACTGTAATGCTGGGGGAGGTGGAGGGAAAGCATGCTGTAGACAGCTATTTGTTCTTTACAGATGAAGTTACATTCTCATTAACCACTGACACTAAGCCTTTCCCTATCCATACTCCCTCTCCTAATAGTGTCTACTTTGTTACTCTCTCCACTATCGTCCTCTCACTACTATCAATCTGTTCCTCTCATCATACTTTAACCTTCTTTCATCACTCCACCTAGAATCATCTCATCTACTATTTATTATTGTCCTTCATTTATAGTGGCACCTTTATACACTTAGTCTTACAAGCTGTAAGATAATCTTACTAGTGCTGGTACCATTAAAAAAGTATCCAATACACTCTGTTAAGTGGTTGGTATTTGGAAGGGCATTCAGTCATAGAAACCATGCCAAAGCAGACATTGGAGAAAGCTGTGGTCCTCCAGTTCATTGGATCCTGTCAAACCACCCAACTCTTACTGGCATAGAAAAAAAAGAGGACATTAAATGCTGCTATGTGTGTGTGTGTGTTAGTTCATCTCATCTAGTAGCTGCCAAGATGCATAAATAAAAAAGACATAAAGAAAGAAATGGGAAGAGGAAGATGCCTGAAGTTATCATGTTCGTGAAAACAATGACTAGCACAAGGAATGCATCTATGCAGAGGACTAGAGAATGAAAGGTCTACTGTCTAAAGTTTCAAGACATTTCAGCCAATAGTAATCAATAAAGACCATGACTGGCAATGCATCACTTTAACAAAGAATGCTTGAGAGTGCCACTGGTAACATGTAACCCAGTACAACCTGTGCTTCTGCTAGCATGTATCAGAAATCTGCCTCTATGGAGAATTTCATTATATTTTTCTTGTAATGAACCATTTGTCCAATCCCATAAAAACGGGTTTATTGCTACTCTTTTTGATTTAGTCTAGAGGGGAGGCTGTGCCTATGACTCTTTACAGGGCCTCCATGATTGGTGGGAGGACGGCATCCTTAAACTGTTGATGTGACCTGGATGCTTGCAACAGAGTAGACTCTGTTAAAGGCACCAAAGATGCAACATGGTCGTGTTAAACAAGATGATGGATGATGTCTATCATCCAAGTGAAAGTCATAGTGGGATTTGAATTGATAATTGTCTGCCAAGGGATTTCTCAGACGGAAATAACTTGCATGTACTAGATGCACTGCAATGGTTGAAAATAACTATTGTGGTGCATTTACCCATCAAACTTTCTAATGGATGAACTGTAACCTTTTAATACGGACTTGATTCTTTTTGTTTCTTTTGAATTGTAGGTAGAACTTTCAACTTGCTTTAATTAATCCTTTAATTTAATGAATTCCGTTCCATTGTTGGATACCACTATCATTAGAATGAAAATCTTGAGAAGGCAGAAAATAGACATTTTCTTACGCTTTTGGAGCACCTACTAAAACATAAAAAGGTTTTAATTAAATTATTGGTTGAGTCAATTACAATTAACTTTTTCACAGCATTTTGTATATATCCTCAATCCATATGTAATCTTTTTCGTGGCTGTGATTCAGGTCACTTATCACTGCATTTAAATTTGATTTTAGTGCACATATCACAGGATCTAACAAATTATTCAGTATCTTTACTAAGATTAGGTCAGCAAACATAAGTCCTTGCTTTCTTCAGTGTTTATTGTACACACATGCGTGTGTGTGCATATGTTGCGAATTGTAGAAAGACATTTTGCATGATAAAATTCAAGAATACATATTTTGTTTTTATTAAAGATAACATCATTCTCTACAGTCAGTTCAAAAGAATGGTTGGAAAATTGTTGTTCTAAGAGAGTTCTTGACCAATATTTTCCAGCAATGTGATTCTCTAAGTGAATGTAGATGAACAGTTAAAATGAACTTGTTTTTGTGTGTTTTTAATTGCCTGAATATCAGTAAAAAGAATGTAATGCATTCACAAAGAACATAGTAACAAATTTATCTGAGTCATATTTTAGTCTGGTAAAAGCATCAACATAACTAATAGTTTTACTGGTCATTTGAAATTATATTGTGATAATATGAGGGTCACCTGACAAGTTGATGATGTTCACCTGGAAACATCAAAAACCTTTGAGAAAATAAACATGCATGCGCACGCACACATGCTCACACACACACACATATGTATGCATGTATCATCACTATTTAAGGTCTGGTTTCCATGTTGGCATGGTTTGATGATTTGACAGGATCTGATGGGTTCAAGAACTACATCATGTTTCATTGTTTACTTTGGCATTGTTTCTACAGATGGATGATCTTCCTAACACCAACCCTTTAATGGCATTTACTGGGGGCTTTTTTATTTTTGTGCCATCAACACTAGTGAAGTCACCACGCAGCTTGCAAGACCCCAAACCATAAGAGATGATATGCTAGGAGATGAGGGGTTAAAGTATAAGGGAAGAAGCCTGATGTTTCTTGTTGTAGAGGAGCTACATGGTTACTCACATTTTAGAAGAGACAGTGGAGGTGATTAGGGTAGAACTAGGAAGAGATAAAGATAGTGAGTGGTGATGTGCTCTCTGGGTGGATCCCCTCTGTGAGCTTTGCTTTCCAATTTTAGAGACTGTACCTCTCAAAACATTGAACAATTTAGCTGTTTTCTTTTACTGAAACTCCAGCTATCTGTGCTCCAACAATCTGTCCTCTTTGGTTATCAGATAGGTCATGCATTAGAACTTATTTAAATATAAATATCTGCAAGGAGAAAAAAAAACAGAGAGCTATATTACAACTAGAATAAACAAATGCAATGAAAAACAAGAATTAAATTTATTAATAATTTATCCAGTAGATGGTGCCTTATCAACTGTAGTCAACTCTTATGATAAATATCTATAAAATAATAATAAAAATAATATAGTATGTTTTATGAATGAAATTAGATAATTTCATATCTCTTAAAACTACAGCTGTTTTCTTTTTTTACCATCTGTTACTTTACCCACTGTCTCATTACATTCTGTTGTTGTTATTCTTGACCCAGGTCAGCCCCAATTGATCAAATCTATGATAAAAGACATTCAAGTTGTGACCATCTTGTCTTTTAAGGAGTATGTTCAGCACTATATTATCCAGTGTCCTTTCCTTTCCTAAGAAAATAGGCTGTGATTTGAGAGGGTTTGGGTGCTATTTCTAGCAGCTTGATTGGCCATATAGAGGCTCCTTCTTGGCGCTAGTAGTAGTAGTGATGGTGGTAACTGTAGTGGTAATGTGATGCGACAGTAGCTGCAAGTATTGGTGCTGTAGTTGTGGTGTGGTGGTAGCTGTAGCAGTGCTGTAGTAGTGGTGGTGTCATGGATGGCTGTAGATGTGGTGTAACAGAGACTATTATTATGAAATGGTAGTGACTGCAGTAGAGGTATAGTTGTGATTGTAGTGTACCATTGGTAGGTACCATAACTAATGTTGTATGGCCCCATAGGGAATACATTAGTAAACTATTTGCCAAATAATAATACCTTTTTTGTCATTTCTTCAGTGGCTTCTCTACTCCTCAAAGATGGCTAGTCTTATGTAACCTCTACTCAGGCACTCCCTATTCACTCATCTTTTATCATCCATATTGTGTCTACCTTCAGGCCCCAGACTAACAACTACTCGTCCTGCTTAAGAAGGTTTTTCCCTGTACATATTATTTTACTGCAGTCTCAGGGATCTGTAGGGACCATAGCCACAACTCTTAGGTTTCAGAATGTCTGCAGAGACAATGCGCACAATCCTTAAGTATTGGGGATGGAGGTCTGCAGGGCCCATGGTCACAACCCTTAGGTCTTAAATGGGTCTGCAGGGATAATGCTCATTACACATATGTTTCAGGGAGACTGCAGAGATCATGTCCACAATCTCTAGGTCTTAGAGGTTTTGGACAGACCATAGACACAACACCTAGGTCTCATAGCCACAATCCCTCCCTACAATAAGAACTTAGAGGTGGATTGTCAAGTAGTTGTTGTTTAACCACAGGTTGGCCTTGACCCAGAACATGTGATCAATGGTGTTCCAGCTATGAACATCCTGTAGTTTATTTAGACATACAGGATTACATAATATATGTCCTTCCTTTTTTCAAAGATACCATGGTAGGATTTGAGGGATATTTGGCTATTATTTCTAGAAATGTGAGAGACGGTGTAAAGGCTCTTTTATTGATGGTCATGGTAGGAGTGATAGTGATGGTAATAGTAGAGTTGATGTTGTTTAGCTTCAGATTAGTCCTGATCAAAAGCGTTCCAGTCACAAACGTCCCAACCTTTTTTCTAAGATATAATCTATTTTATAACTGTATTATCTATTGATTGTGTTCTTCATTTCTTCAGCAAACAGAGTATGATTTGAGGGAGATTGGCAGCTATTTTTAGCCAACTGAATAAGCATGGTCCTTGTTGGGTCTTGTCCAAACAGTTTGATATTTATGATGTTCAGTTTAAATCCTTTCTTTCAAATGAGAATAATTTGATGTCACACTAAACTGCTTTGGTGATTAAGTTTCTTGTGGTTCTGTAAAAGGAAAATTGGTGAACTTTAGCTTAAACGCTTAAATATAAATGGATATGAAGCAGAAACAGAAACTTCTATGAACACTGGAAGCAGTAGACATCATTTAACCTTTTTATTTCAGGTCAAGTGCCATCTAGGTCACATAACGGAAAATAAATATATTCCTGGATTGCACTTAGTATCTTACTATCATCGCTGAATCAATATTAGTCAGAAACAGCATATGTTTTAACGTATATTTTGATTATATAATATTTATTTTATGCTACATTCACTGTGAGGCAATAAACTTTAACTGCTCATACAATAGATTCATTAGAACGTGATGTTTGTGATGCATTAATGTGAAATATTGAATTATTAAAGAGCACAGAGATTGAAGCTCGATACAGCCCTTGGACACATTGGATCCAGTCAAACTATCCAACCCATGCCAGTATGGAACATCATCATCCTTTAACGTCCGTTTTTCCATGCAAGCATGGGTTGGACGGTTTGACCGGGGCTGGCAGGCCGGGGCC
>JAOPUL010006720.1:22423423-22433584 GCA_027564515.1 Octopus rubescens | reverse complement strand
AGAGAGAGAGAGAGAGAGAGAGAGAGAGAGAGAGAGAGAGAGAGAGAGAGAGAGAGAGAGAGAGAGAGAGAGAGTTTTAATGGCTGTCATTATTACTTTTTAGAGATAATTGAGATGAGAGCAAAATGGCGATAGTTGACTGGGTCATAAAGATTGGTTTCCTTTGATCTGAATCATGCTTCCAAATGTCAGGGTATATCACCGTAGAGAGTGAGATATCAAATAGTTTGGCAAGTATAAGACCAAGTTCTGCGGTACAACGCTTGAATGAACTAGAAGGGACACGGTCAGAGCCAGAGGCCTAGTTTCTTTGAAGCAACTGGAGGTATTTTTACACTTGGCGTGCGTGTTCGGGGTGAGGCGCCTGGTGAAGTGGAAAGGGCTAGATTTGGAGGGGTTTAGCTAAATATGTTGTAAAGTTAATTGCAGAGCAGGCAGCGAAGATGGAAGCTTTTTCCATAGGGTTATTGCATATAGAGCCATCATTGATTTGAAGAGGAGCAAATGAGGACTCCGCAAAGTTGGCAAAGATTCTTTTAGCTAGGGACCAAAAGGATTGGTTGCAGGGAAAACCTGAGGACCGTGTAATGCACGGAGGCATCCTTTGCATATCGTATAGTGTTCTTACAAAAGTTGCGAATATGTAGTTGGAAATTACACGAATCATGTTACTATTTATCAAGATGAAGACGGTAGAACTGTTTAAAATCGACATATCAAGGTAGAAACTATCATTAAACCGTTAGAACTATCAAATGTGGGAATCAAAAGAGCTAAGTCTACTTTAGAGATGATTGAATTGTTGTTTGAAGGATGAAGATAAAAGAGAATGTATTGCCAGATCATCGTTTAGTAACGAGAATAATGGATGTAAAATCATCAATAAATCAGAAGCAATTAAAATAATTTCTTGGACATGTCAATTTGTATGGGAGATATATTGATCTCTATTCAAACAGCATATCATAGCTTTTATCACTTCGTAAACGTGGTATCCTATTTTCATGTGTGCCCGACAACAAAAGATATTTGAGAATATAAAACTGAATAAGCCAAGCCTTGACATCCAAAGATGTCAAAGCTTGGCTTATTCTGATGAATAGCCTCCCATCATAAATAGGCTCAATTAGCATGTAAAACACGCAATTCTGACGACATTAAACATAATAATAACATTACGCAGATGCTAGAGATATTTTTCTCTTTTGTCAATTCCCCATCACGTTGTCATTTCTTTTATTCCAAGTAATTAATACCATTTTAGAGTGGTAAACATTTTTCATTTGCATTATCTATATGCATTAATGGAAATATAAACATGAATTTTTGATCTCGTAGATTAATTAACCCATGTCATTTACTTTTGTATAGAAATGTCTGCAGCCTGAAATCTAATCTGTCATATAATCGTATGAAGAGAGTAAAGAATAAAAATAGGAGCAGGGAATAATAAAGAGAAAGAATAAAAGAAAAGAAAAACAAGAAACAAAAGAAAGCAAGAAATATTGAATGAAAATGAATGCATTGAAGGGAACGTGAAAGCGATTGGAAAAAGAGAATGAACGAAAAACAAGAAAGGATTCGAAACAAATAAAATCATAAATCGAAGGGAAAAAGAATATAAGAATAAAATAAAACGAAAATAAGAGAGGAAAATAATTAAAATAGACTACAAAAAGAAAAAAGGAAAAGCAAAGAGAAAAGGTTTTTAAAAATGTCAATAAATAACAAAAAACGAACCGAAATGAAAGAATGAAAAATTATAAAATTAATCAAATAATGCAAAGATAGATGAGAGAAAGATGGAGAAAGCTAGAAAAGAGAAAATGGAAAGAAAACAATACAGAACGAATAGGAATGAAAATAATTAGTAAAAAGAAATCCAGCAAAATAGGAAAGAAAAAGAATAAGGAAGGGTAGAAAATTATGAGATAAAAAAATATCAGTGAATAAAAATATAGATAAAAAGATGAACAAAAGAATTAAAAATGAACGTAATTCATTCTATTAGAAGTAAAATGTAATATAATTTCCTTTAACTTCAAAAGAACGTGGTCATAGCAGATCCGTATTTCGCCCTTGAAGCCAGTAGTACTTTTGCAACAACCCCACTACTGCTTATATAAATCACGTGTCGAATTGAGTGCACATTGTCAGACCTGCCAGACGTAGCCGGTTAAATTTCTTTGCGCCAGCTGTTCTTTGCCGATCTCATCTTATCCCCTCAGGTAAAATTCACTTCTATTTTATTCTGTAGTTGCCATTTTTCTCTCAATGTTATTCTGTTTTATTTATGTATATATGTTTTATGTATTGCTATTAAATTACCCGTTTTTTTTAAATTTTTATTTATTTTAAACTTTCCAATAAGCTCGCTTGTTTGTATTTAATAATTTTATGGAGGCGTCATTGAAAAAGACCTATACATTTACTTTTTACATGGCCCCAGTATTTTTGCTGCTCTCTGCCAATACATTTGATTTGATTTGATTTCTAGTTATATAATCCCTGCTTGCTCACGTCGTATTATACAGCTTCTCTATAGAATTCAGAATCCTGTTTATAAAGAGTGAACATTTATCTTTTGTCTGTTTCATTCATTAGACTGCGGCCATGCTGGGGCACCGGAAAAAAATTAATTTATTTTTCTGTTTTTAAAATATTAGCACAATCATTTTGTAAAGGCCACAATCAATTAAATCAACTCCAAACTTTTTTTTTTCTTGCCGCACTGCTTCTCTTCGTATGTATTGTATACATACAAACTCATCACGGCTTGAAGTTTAATAATTTTATGAGAGGAAATTGCAAATTGTGGCATTCATGTTTTTTCCTAGAGGATTAATGTGAATAATCATACTCGAAATCTATTCCCAAGAAGCTTATCCCTTTTTTTTTACAAAGCCCCTCAGAGAAGCTTCTATATTGAAGGGTCATAAGAGTATCGCTCTGGCGTTTTCTCACATGTCCACTCCCTCCCTTAAAGTCTTTGTCTTGAATCTAAAATACACGGCGCTTCTCACTCCTCTGTCCCTTAATCGTATCTTTCTAGGGCTGGAGGAAGTTTTTCATAGCTTTTGGCGGAATGGGTGTATATAATTATCATGGTTAGTAGGATTGTTAATCGTTTACACTCTGTGTATGAATGATTAATCTATTGCTTGTGTGCGGCTGGGCATAATACTTCAGAGTAAGGGGAAGAGTGTGGGTGTTGTGACATTTGTACCTTTCTCAAACAACAATTAACGATTTGTGTTTAATCTATTATTGCTCCTCATTTGTAAGATATTCATTGTATATGTAGCTACAACGCATTTCATTCGGCTTTATTTTATTTTTAAAACCAAACAGATATACAAAATTAATCACTTATCCGAATAATTAAAATAACGTCGAAAGCAAGCACAATTCAATTTCAGGACTTTTAATTTAAAACCGCGCACTTATTCGATATATCAGAAGTACCACTTTTCTAACGAGCAAGTACCTGTTTTCAAACCCGCCTCTTTGAGTTGCAATATTTTTATAAGAAAGGCATGAAGGTCATATAATTATCACTTCCGCCTCTCAAAAACGAAGTATTGTTGCGGCTGTCAGATACGTTTTATTTTAAAAGTAAAATATTTTCATTTGGTCTCTGGCAACAATAATACATGCCTGGATGGAAAGTTCTAGATAGCGAACTTCGGACCGCGTGTGAGTTAGGGCTGCTCTAGGTTTTTTCGCTTATCTATTCTTCGTCTTTTTTTTTTCTTCTAGGCCATAAACCTGGTCTTAAATTGAAAAGAACGTGTCACTTTATTTATTTTTTTTTTTTAATCCTAGTTTTTAAAAAAATTTTAATACCGGATTTTTGAACCACTCAATCTGCAGAATAAATAAAATTAGAATTGAAACAAAATATTGTCTTTTTTTTTTTTTTTTCTTTTTTTTCTTTCTTTAAATGAGATTAAGTTTGGGATAGGGGTTACTACTGCAGAATCTTTTTAGGATGTGGAGTTCTAATCGAAGCACCCCTTTTTAACCAGTCATAACTTTATATTTTTGCAACTCTCCCCCCCCCCCCGATCCTGTCTTCTGCTGGGTATTCCGTGCGCCGAACTTGTCAACCTTACACTTAGGCTGCTCACCTAATTAGACGGCGGCAGTTTGATTATTTTTAAAAGGAATCTTTGAGTTTAACGTACCGCTTTTACTGTCTTGAGTTGTAATAATTTCGTTGCGACTAATTTTGTGCATGTTTAAGATTGGGAATAGAATTTGGCTGCGATTTCTAGTAGGTCGAGTGAACTCTGTTCCATAGTAAAGTAGAAATTTGGCCAAAATCGGTCTCGAGTGGGGTGGTGAGGGGGTAGCGGGAGTGAAAAAAAAATGTTCAAGTCTTTTTCATAAAAAGATGCCTCCCATCATTCCAAAGGCTGTGTGGTAAAAAAACAAATGACAAAAAAATCGTCAAAACGGAGAAATTCCAACTGTGGAGCGTCTGATTCGAAACTCCTCGCCACCCTGCAAAAGATTTTGCCAACAAATTTCTTTGTAATCGTAATCTATGCCGTTTGAAAGATATTTGTATAAAATTGCATTAAAAGGTTATTGATCTACGAGCAATTATAATTATTATAATATTGAGCAGTGTCTGCTCTTTTGTCTTGGTACTTGTCCAAGGAAATATTTTTTGCGACTTCTCAAAGACTTCTCAAATAATCTTTACTGACACTCCATTGGCCTCTTACATACTTTGTGGAAATATCTAGTGATTCCTCTGATAACTATTTGATGAACATGCACCAATTTGTAACGGATGTGGTTTTGTCCAATTCGCATTTGGTAATTTTTCACTAAATTATCGCTGCTCCAAAAGTATCGCATTAAACAACGACTTTAATAATTAAAAGGAAAAAAAATCACTCTTTCGGCGAAGTTTCGGAATTCTATAAATAATAGCTGTCGGACATTACCGAAGAAAATTACATGTTCGTGATATGGTGCGATTTTCTTTGTTTTTCTCGGAGGAAAACCAATTGAGTGTTTTGAAAAATATACAAATAATGCAAAACCTTATTTTACACCGTTTGATTTTTTTTTTCTTCTCTCTTTTCAAAGTACTAAATACAGCAACAGCCAATTCTAAAATTATTACCGATAAATATCGGGAAGGAAGAGAACCAACCAAGGAAAACGTATTGAAAAGCTACACGAATACTTTATTGCAATATTAAATACGAAACCGTTTTAGTTTACATAGCGTTTGTAACGAGACTAATTTAATAAGTGCATGCTTTAGACTTAAATAGACCAAAATAGGGCTTCAGACGTAAATCTCTAATGATTGGGCATGCGACCAGGAAGTACTTTGTCGAGTCAGGTGGTCTAGGTTTATACGGGATACGGAGGCGTATCCAATCACGTTGCGCCATAGACCAATCGCGGCAAATTCTACACGTTCGTTTGAGCCTCATTTTGTTAATAACAAGTTTTTCATTTTCACCAGAGGGTTTCTTTCAGAAGCTGTCTTATTATATTTGTTCCTGTTGAGGCACATGTAACCAAATTCGACTGCGTTGAAAAGCCCATTATGTATGATTTTCTTGACATTCTCCGTGATCTATTAATCTGGTTCACCGTATAATTTTATTTAGCTGAAGAATAAGGTATCGTTGTTAATTGAAATCGCGTTTCTGGTATTATTCCACCGTTTTGTATGCAACTCGTGTGAAGGCTAGTGGTTTTAAAACGTCTTGAAATCCACTGAAAACTCTACATAGAAAATTGTCGAAAGGTAATGCTTTCATTATCGTATATATTTTATTTGCCTTGGGTATTTTTCTCAAACTTTTTGAAGGAAAAGGTTAGGACAAATTTTGATAGTTGATTCTGAGTCTTTCGATGTTTGACAAAGAATTCCACGGCCGCCAAACCGATACCAACTAAAGTTTAAGAAATTTAATGTGGCACGTTACAGTCAAATCACCAAAAGGCGAACTTCGATAATCAGAGCTCTACTTTCACTTTGTCAAACTGCCATTTTTCATTTGGAGGTCGATTTGGGACTAAATAATAGGAACAGATGGTCTTTTGTACAAAATGTTTAAATTCATTGGCGAATGTTTGTTCTGACCTCAATGTTCCAGCGTGTGGGGCTGAATTTATAAAGGCAGGCGATAACGAGATTGGGGCTAAGAATAAATGGAACTTGGTAAATGATTCTGGAAAAAAAACGTAGTGGGGATATAGGAGACAAATGTTAGTTATCTTGCGAGATTACTAGCAGCAGTTTGACGAAAGTGGGTACTCGTATTCAAGATCACTCAAAAGCAGTGATGTTTCTCTTAGTGTAAATGTAAAAACACTTTATTTCAGTGACTATACTTTCACTTTGTCAATCAGTAGCTAGCGTCATTTTGTTTAGCGGCCAATGGTGGTTTTTTTTTTTTCTGCCAAGCATTGGTGTGAACTCTCGTGGGTGGAGGATATGGGTTGCGTCAGATCGTTTAAGAATGGAATATAGATTTTTACCATTTACACCTCTGCAAAGTAACTTTTCCTAGACCTTTTAGCCTTCATTTGGTCTTTAACAGCTAGTTGATATCTCTGACGACCATTAGTTCCAATTTCTGGCTTTCACATCAGTGGATCAACCCGACATTTTTTCTACATAATTGAACAATACTGTTTAACTAGCTGCTGAATGACAAGTGAAACTGGAATATTAAACTTACATTAATGATTTAAAACTTCGTAAATCCTAATGCAAACGACTCACTAAAAGAATTCTATTTAGTGGATTACAAGCTCGGATTTGAATAGCTTGCAAAATATTTTCTTGGCAGAAACGATAGGAAGGCTACTTGAAAACTTAAAATTCTCGTAAATTCCAATTTTAATATCTCGTAAAAGAATTCTGCATGCTATTTTTTTGTTTTTTAATTTTATTAATACTGGGCTAACTAAACGAATTGTACAATTTCCAATTAAAGTAATTAAACTCGCGCAGACGTCGGAATCAGGAAGCACCAACAATTACAATTTCTCCGTTTTGACGGATTTAGAGTTTAAAAATTTTTCGCAGTTTTTTTTTTTTTTTTTCCCCCGCTAAAAAGATAGTCCAGAGCAATTTCAAAGATCACCGTAAAAAAACAAAACAAAAAAACGCCGTTCTTCGAAGGAACATACCTCATAGGAAAAGAACAGTGCAGTATTCGTCCAGTTCCCATCATTCTCTGCATACAACGGAAATTACGATTCTGAATTTTTGTTGACATTTCTGGCTCCTCTTTCCGTACCCTTTTCCATGAGGTATGGGACTCCAGGAGACAACTATTACAAAACTTAGCCCAAATGCGTTACATTCGTGACCATCTCGTACTTTTTGTGCGTTGTTCGAATGTTTAAACGTGGAATTTTAAAAATATATTTTAACAAAAACTGTAATCAATTTCCAATTGAAAGTGATTAAACTCGTGCAGACGTCGGAGTCGGGAAGCGCCAATTTTTTATAAATATATTATCGGCTGGCTGAAGAATATGAATATCTTGTATAAGTTTTCAGAATAATCTTGTATATAGGCACAAGGCCTGAAATTTTGGAGGGGAGAGATCTAGTTGATTACCCCCGCCCTCCCAAAGGATGAAAGGTAAAGCCGACCTCGGTAGAATCTGAACTTAGCGGCATTTCTTCTGGCTCACGTTCTAAGTATTTTGTCCGACACCATTGTCTCGGTTAGTTTCTGATTTATAAAAAAAAAAAATTAAGATCATGAAGTTAAATGGGATATGTCCACGTTTTTAATGAATGCTTAATGTCTCTCTGCTTAATTGCTTTTTCTATCGGATTATGCATCTACTATAGAAGCTGATTCGTTATATTCATATATAAAAGAGAAATCTTTCTATGAACTTAGGATTGGTTCCAATTCACACACGCTTGCTTGTCCTTTCACCCCTCGATGCTAACGTGTTCCTTTTGTGTCACCGTTACAACCTATCAAAAGAAATTTTTCCATTGATGAATAGGTTGTTCAAAATGTTTTATGTCTGGTTGTGCGGCAAAGTAACTTAGTGTTAAGGTGAAGGTATTGTATAAACTACGTAGATTCTATAAGTACTTCTGTTGACCCACTTCTATCATTGCCGGATGTTCTTAAATACATGTTATCTTTAGGGCAGGCAGACTGATGTTTGAATTAGATCGTCTCTAGGACTTATTTCCTCGTAAAGTAATTTTTAGAGTAATCTCTAGTTGGGTTCAGAGTGTCGGACGATTGAGGAAAAATGCTCCAAATATTTAATTAAAAATACTCCAAATATTTGTGAACCATTGTAAACAATAAGGTTCATAATTTTTTTTTCTTTGTACCAAGTTGTCTGGTCATTGATATAAATTAATGAAATCCTTTTCCCGTTTTTTCTTTTACTTATTCTCTTGCCTCATTGCCTGTTTTTTGTTCGGGTACCACTTAGCTGTAGGCATTGCTGCTCAATGAAAGCACCCCAACGAAGTCGCACGACTTGTTAGAAATAATCAAATCTCCCTTAAATCATTGCCTTTGTTTTTGAAAGAGTGGAACGACACATTAAAGGTAATTTTTAATTCTGTACAGAAAAGACTAGTCACGGTCGAAACACCTTTTTGGTAACGAGGTACATATTTTACCAGAAATCTTTTTACTCTTAACAATGAATTATCATCTTTTAACATCCGTTTTCTATGCTGGCATGGGTTGGACGGTTTGATCGGAGCTGGAGGGTTGTATCGGGTTCCAAATGTTTTAATTTGTGGAGACGTGAAACCATCTCAACGTTGTCTTCTATTACAATTCCATTCACATTTAATATTCATTATAGGAATATAAATCGACCCCAGTAATTGGCTGGCCTTGTAATTTTTATAGCTATCATTCGTAGTATATAAGTCAACCAAATTTTAAATAAAACTCGGAACCTCTCGCATAATTGCTCAGCCCTGCTGTAAAAAGTAACCAATTTTTCCAACCCCCTCCTTTTTTCTGACGAAGGTGCGACATATCCGGATCTGTTTACACACTTAATATTTATTGTAAGAAACTTCTGTATATCGCCTTAACACTTGTTCGTTTAATCAAGGATTTTTAAAAACTTTTCAACTTTCTTTTGCTATGCTTCTTTTAAGGTCTTGATTTTTAACATCCGCTTAAGATTCTACAATTTTAATTTTAAAACTTTTTTATATGCATATTTCGTTTACAATATTTCATTTGAATTTTTGCAATTAAAACTGCGTAAATATCTTATAAATTTCAAAACTTTAAACTGCTTTCAACTGATAACAAAATATCACATATTATAAGAAAGCTACTTTAGTTATTAGTAACTCTTACTAAAAGTAAGCAGTTAAAGTCGACACTGTCTAGATTTTTTAAAATTTAAATTTTAATATTTTCTATCAATGTGGTTTTAAAACTTTTAAAGGATTAATCTTTATTAAACACATTTAAATTGTCACAATGAATACAGTTCATTCCTTTGAATCAATAAAATAAAGTGAGAAACTGGACAAAACAGCGGACAAGAGTGGGTGAGAAGCACAAGTTACAAGTTTAACCCAAATTGTTGATTCCAGTGTCCTTGTATTTGAGTTTTTTTTAATAGAAAGCTAAAAAAGTATTAATTTACTTACGTCGGTTGTATCAATTATAAACTTATTTATACTGTTCATGCTTGACTTATTGCACTAACAAGGACACTCACTTTCACATAGTAAACAATGTGCTAAATATTTTAAGATATGTTCAAATGAAAACCTGACAATCACAAGATTTTTTTCTTAGTAACATAAAGGCATTATCTAATGTAGTTAATTGATTTTTTTTTTTTTTTCAATGTATCTAATACATTAACTAGAAAAATATATTCAACCAAAAAAAGCTTATTTACATTTCTCTGACAAGCATGGGAGGTAATTCCAGATGTTTTGCAGTTACTATAACCTCAGAAAGCACAACTTTCACTGTACTTATGATGACTGGATCAGCAAATAAAGATATAGCTTAATAACAAATAAAATTATTAATGTTGAACATTTTAAAATATATAAAATAGGCGCGGCGTGGCTGTGTGGTAAAGAAGCTTGCTTCCCAACCACATGGTTCTGGGTTCAATCCCACTGCGTGGCATCTTGGGCAA
>JAOPUL010006720.1:22406120-22418049 GCA_027564515.1 Octopus rubescens | reverse complement strand
GGTTGGCGTTAGGAAGGGCATCCAGCTGTAGAAACCAAGCCAAAAATAGACTGGAGTCTGGTGCAGCTCCCAAGCTTACCAGTTTCCAGTCAAAACCGTCTAACCCATGCCTGCATGGAAAAACAGACGTTAAAGGATGGTGATGATGATAACATCAAAGTTTACATTTAGGTCAGCATCAATAATCTGAGCAACCTCTCTCAAAACCCAATCTTGATATTTGTGAGAAGTTACCATATGCCTACAATAGTATGTCATGAAGTTTATAAAATAGTCACCCTACTGATAGCATGGAGTTTCTCACTCAACACTTTAATCTCTAGGACCAGAAATGTCTTTGTTTTCACTGCTACAGAAATGACCTCTGCTCCTTGAGCTTAATGTTCATGTCCCACCTCCACTTGGGTTCCTGACTTCATTGTCTCTTTCTTGTCACCTATATTCTTTCCGGCCCTGCACTAACCACTATTTCAAATCTTTCCTCCCTAGAATGTTGACTGTTGGAATTCATTTTTTTTTTTCTATATTTTTCCTTACTGTTAATTTGCATCTATTTAAGAACATTAATTTGTAATCGTCTCTCAGATGGCCTATGCAGGCCATCTACATTGCCTGTTCTATAAAATAAAAGGACTGCTGTAATCAGTTTTTTTTTTTTTTTCTTCTCGTTTAAATCGACTACTGGGGTTGATTTACTCAAATATTTTCTATTGATCTCATTTGTGCCTTAATCAATAAGGTATTATTAATTGCATGTATACTGTCAGTGTTGTACTGTGCTATATATAACCCTAAGTGGATCAGTTTATTTAGATGCAATTTAGTACCACCACATAATGTAATTTTAGGTTTGTAATAGATTGTCCTACTCTTGAGAATGGCCTCGTATTACAAAATCATCCTTTTTATTTAGTCTTGTACTTAAAGAAACCCGACTTAAATGTTTTGTATTTAAGTTTGGTTTAAAACCTGAGGATATTTGCTTAAAAAAATTTATCTAAACTTTGTAACCAAACACCTTCCAATATTGTACATTGACTGGTGTGACTGGTTTAGTGGCACTTCAAAACGAAACACAAAATGTAATTTGATTGCATGTTATGTTTTCAGCAGATTTGAATGTAAATATGCTTATTGCTAGTGTTTTCATCAGACCAACCGCTTACGGTGACTGTTCATAACATACTCAATTTATTAGTGTAAGAGGACTCCAGGACATCTCGTTTTGACATTGTCATGTTCACTGAAAGCACCCTGGACAAATAAGCCTAACAAGTTTAAGGCTCTTGTTTACAACTTCAAACGAATTGCTTCATGTGGGCTGATCTTTGCCAATTAATAAACCATATGCATGGTGAACAGTAAGAATGTGAACAGTGACTTGCCTATTGTTGTGCCATATAACTCTTTAGTAAAATGGATATAAAAGCTTGATTGTGCATATGCCTACAATAGTAGGTCATGAAGTTTATAAAATAGTCACCCTACTTATAGCATGGAGTTGCTCACTCAACATTTTAATCTCTAGGACCAGATACCTACTAGGGAAGAAGCAACTGACTTTATATCAACTTCAATCTTTCATGAGTATTTATTTTCACAGCCCCAGTATAAAATATAGTTGCCCTCGTGACATATGGGCTGGACCAAATCACTGAAATATTTTCCGATGCTCTACTGATTCTGTCTTTGGGTTTTGACCATTACTGGTCCAGGTCATGTCTAACTTTAATAGCATCAATGGAAGTTTTCCTTTGCATCAATAATGGCCTTTTGAAAACCAATGTTTCAAATTGAAATATCTGTACAAGCAATATTTTTGTGGTTTGACAGTCTCTGGATTGGAGAGGCTTACTTGTCGCAATTAAAAGTTAATTATATATAAACATAGTATAATACTGTCAAATACTGTCAAACCCTGTTGGATTAGAGAGGGTCGGTGGTCTGTACACATTCCCACGTGACTGCATCTACAAAGCTTTGATCTAATTCCACAGCTGTAACCAGTATTTCTTGTATTCCTACCTGTATCTGCATTACAGGTACTTTCACACCAGTTATTGTTTTTGGTGTCCAACTATCTCAGCATTTAAAATTGCTTCTCTTTATCAGGCCATACTCATTCAATTATTTTTGCTATGTACCATTGATTTATAAATTTGTATTGTGATGTGACCCAGTTTTAACTGGGACTGGTTTAAAGTGTGTGGGTGGAGGAGCTAGAATTTTAAAAAAAATTACATAAGTGTTTGAATTAAACAGTTTAATGTTTTATACTAGTTAAGGCTTGAACTTTACATGCCTCCCTGGTGTCTTTATAACCTTCAGTAACTTGAACTTTAACTGTAGTTGACTGTGTTGCATATCTTTATGTATTGTCCTTAATTATGCCTTAAGAAATTTGAACAATCTTTGTTGGCTTGAAATATGTAACAGTCATTGCAAATGTTTTTCATGTTAACTAGTATTTCCATTAGTATATTCTACAATGTTTCTGTAGTCTGAAATTTATTTCTCTTGCCTGCTGTCTTCCAGTTAAGCATTCAAGGTTTAGCAATTTAAAAATATTTTTATTGATAAAATAATTTTGCTGTAACACCAAACTTGTGAATGTATTTGGTGCCTTTCATATCAATTAACATCAGTGATGGGTTTTTATAATGTAGGTTGGTTGGCAAGCACGGATGTATTTGTTCCATAAAGTTGATTTCAGTTAGAACACATTTGAGATTTGTCACTGCAGACTTTCCAATCAAATATTAAAACAAAATATATCAAGTTATCTAATACAGATATACAATATACTTCAGACTCCCTCAGTTTGTTAGGTCAAGTTGATACTGACTTTGGTTCGATGGGATACTAAGATTATTGAATTATTTAGTCACATTTTGGATTTATTTCCATTCAGTGCTGTTTCTGGTCATCTTCCTTGGATGGTTCCAATAACTTGTCTTTGTTAAGGGGTTGCCCCACTCAGCCCATTTGTTTTGAGAGGCAGGGGTATAGTGAGTCATGGCTCTTTTCCGTGCAATATAGGCAATTCAAAAAGTAGGGAAAGAAGACTTGTACCTGACTGGCACTATCTTTTAGATCATAATGGCAGTAACTTTGGCAGGAATTGAAATTGGTGCAGAGCTTGAGCTAATACCATAAGGAATTGTAGTCCATGTTCAGACTGTTTTCATCTTAATATAGGGTGGCTCAACAGTTACCTTACCCAAACATAAGGTAACTTAAGTCCGGGGACCTTGGATAAGATACCTTAATACCATGTGACTTTACAGTTTAAGGAATGAAGAAAAATGTTTAAGACAAAACCTGAAAGTATTCAAGTTGAGTGGTAGAATTACTACAATTCAATAAATTGAGAAATGATCATGAGTTATGTCACTGTTTCAAAAAGAGGCCAGCTTTGTTTATCTAATGGACAATTTGAACATTTATTTTTAACTTTTTGTTGATCTGATTTGTAAATTTATTAAATATTTCAACAATATTTTATTGTAATTTAATACTTATTAATGTGTGGGTAAGGTAACTTTTGGGCCACCCTGTATATTTATAACCATGTTTTAAAAAATGCTTACTCATGCCAGGTTGAGTCACTTATAGACACTGATATACATTCTGTACAGTAATAGCTTTATTCAGTTTTGTTTGCATAAAAGTTTTACAGCTCTTAACCATTAAACCTAAGTAGGATTGATGACGCCAGTTCTACTTGAGGTTATATACATATAACCAGCTTTCATTTCAGCAATTTATTCTGTATAGTGGTTTCTCATTGCACATTTATACTAAGGTAATGCTAATGCAGTATCAGTACTGTGTATAAGTTTACTCTTCCTGTACAGGGGGCCATTTCCACCAGTGTTGTGCAACTTAGCTGTGTATAGTTACATGTTCGCTTAAGATATCTAATAACTATCAAGTATAGTTGGTTTTGTGTTCACTTTTTTCCATGATGGCATGGGTAGGATGAAGTCTGGGGTGGTATTCTATGGCCAGAATCCCTTCTTGATACCAATACTTCTTTTCAAGTAATTGTTTTCATAACTTTAAAAAAAATTTTTTTTTTTTAAGAGCAATATCTTTGCAACCAGAAGCTGAATCTTCTATAGCTCTTGTCATCTGTAATGTTGTATCAAGGTATTTTAATTTGGCCTGATTTCCATGTGGCCTATATTTTAGATAGGTAGCTTACTTCTAATCACTTAAGTATCTTGATATCGACACAACTATCAGCGGAAATTGGTTGTCATCTTGTCTCTTATCTCATAGTTATCATGCAACCAGCTAGTTTCTTTTTCTCCTCTCCAAGAGAAGGAGCATGGTGTGGTGGTGAGGATCAAGTTAGCTGGGTGAGAAATATTTGTAGTTTAAAGAATTTAATAGGAATTGTTGAAATGACAGCTGTGAAGAGTTTCAAGTCTTAAGAGGGACTGTTTTTTAATGTTTGCAAGATTTTAGGGTGCCAGTGTGCAGCAAGAAGCAAGGTGAGCAGGTTCAAGGTAAGATGGATAAAATCAGCTGGTTTACAAGAGAAATAGCTTACAATAGTAGTAAAAGATGAATACATAATGACAGGCCCATGGTATTGCAATTTGTCTTCAATAAGAGTTTATAGATCAAGCTAATAGCTTTATCACCCATTTCTTTTTTGTGATTGGTTTTATAGGCTGTTGACTTAAATTTCAACTTTGCCACTGAAGTTCTGTGCTAATGACTAATCAATCATCTTAAACTGCCTACAGCCATCTGTGTTGTGCTCCTTGGAAAATACATTTCCTTACCTTGATGACTTTAACTAACATTAGGTTACACTTCTGATTCATAACTGGTAATTTTTCAGATTATCAACATGCTTAAAATAGCCCAGAAAGCCCCAGAATTCAAAGGAATGGCTGTTGTTGATGGTGATTTCAAAACTATCCAGCTGTCGGACTACAAAGAAAAATATTTGGTGTTGTTCTTCTATCCACTTGACTTGTAAGTATAAATTTGTTTCCATATCTTACACAAGATAAATCCTCTCTCCTTAACCATTTTGATACCAACTTGACCGAAACCACGTAATTCTGATACAAACTTCCTGTTTTAAAATAATCTAAATTAAAACCATCCATCAAAAAATTTCATGTTAATTTGTTCCAAACACCAGCTTAATGAGTTGCTTTACTAAATTCATTGTTTTCAAAATTAATTGAATCAAAGGCATATTTCTACAGAATTATGGTAACAAAAGGGTTAATTACTGGGGTAGTTGACTAATTTAGTAGATTGTTGCATTTTATAAATTGGCAGCCAAATTGGATACTGCAATGTTATTTTAATCTGTCATGTTTTGAGTTCAAAACTTGACATGGTTACTTAACCCTTTAGCATTGACATTTTGCCAAATGTCATGTCTATCTATTCACATTATTTTCAGTTAATCATACTCAAGAGAGTTATCAATATTATTTGTTTGTAATTTTCTATGTGCAGACTTGAAATTTTGTCATGTTTAAATATCAATTTACAATTATATATTTTTTACCTGATTGTTTTCTTTTTTTTTTTTTTTTGTATTTTTTGTTTTAAATTTGACTTTTATGAGCAGGTGAAATTAACAGGTGTAAAAGTAATGACTTTATGGATAAACACATTTATACTTTATCTGCCTTACCTGTTAAATTTGTTACAAAAAATATCCAATGATATAGCTGTTGACTTCCAACAATTTTGGCACTTTTCCAAACAGGTGAATTAATTTAAAATGCAGGTATAATCAGTACAAAGTTTTAGTCTTTCTCTACATTCCATGCAAATGTTTTCATTGCAAAAAAAAAAAAAAAAAGTATAAAACTCTTTCACTAATCAAAATAATATTGGCAATGTACTCTTACACAATCTGAGTAGATTTATATAACAGAATGTACCTAATATATAAGTTCATTAACAGGTGTGACACAGGTTAATGCAGGTGTTTTTTATGTGTTCCAATATATTTTTTATTTTTTTCGATAGTGTTAGACTTTATATCGTGAAATTGTCCAATACACCCTTTACATAATGGCACTTTGCAAAAGGAACTCAAACGAAGTAGCCCTTTAAGTTTTTCTCTTCTGCAAAGATCATATTCGGCAAACCTTCCCATCAATTTTCTCCACTTTATGAAAATCAATATTTTCTTTGTTTCTCCCAGCTTTGTGTTTGCGAGAAGTATATCTTCCACGTAGCTGAGATGCGACGTCCACACGAAATTTCATGTGGCAGTAGTCCTTTGGTTGTGACGGATCCTTGTGGCTTTTAGTGAATACATGAGAATTCACTAAAATCTGATACATCTCCACCATTTCTTTCCAGGGCATCCAACTGAGTAATATGCACAATACTGGTTGGATTTGTCAACCCCACCCACATATTTATTGTAGGAGAGGTTTACCTTCAGCCCCAACACCTGGTTGTTGGTTAGAAGATAGGAACATTTGCTGTTTGTCTTTGCACAATATGCCTAACATGTTCCCTTTTTTAAAAATATATTTTGTAACTTTTGAAGTCAGGTTGTTTAGTGTTGATCCAACAGTTTAGAGAATTAAACAATGGTGGGCAGCTATGGAGCAGTTTTTCTAGAATATAATAATGTACCTGACTAACTGGGACTTATTAGAAGTTCCCTGATTGCTGACCAAATTGTCTAAAGTTGGCTTGGTTCTTACTAGAACAAAGTTCTGGGTCGGGAATGTTTGAGAAATTGAGGGAGATTAAACAATGAATTACTCATTTTTCTATTGATAATGTACAATCTTCCCTTATTAAAGTTTTTAATGAGGTGGCTTTACAGAACAAGATATGCATTTGTTTGTCCTGATAAGTCTGAATGAAGCTGACTGATTTGTGGCCATCTCACTGTTAATATTTTTAGTTAAAAATATTCCATCCGTATACATGTGATGGTTTTTGATGAGGGTTTGGAGAATGTTAATTGTATATACAAACATCTAGTATTATTAGAGTAGGAGAAAATATATAAGATAAATTCCATGGTGTCGTGCAGATATTGTGAAGCTGCAATAGAAATATACTCCCCCCCACACACACACTAATTTCACTCTACTGAGGAATTTGTGGTTAAGCTTTATAAACCAGAATATTGCACATGAAATTTATTACTGTATTTTTCTTTTGATAATGTACAACCTCCTTAAGGTTTTTAACAAGATGAGTTACAGAGCAAGAAATGGGCAGTGTTATCTGAGAAAGATTTAGATATCCCAATTATTTGACTTTATAAAGGCTAATCTATCAGATGTGTGTGTCGCTGGCAGTTAAAATATTTATCTACAATCTCTTTACAAAATTGCCTTGTCTCAAAAAAAAATTTAATGTAGCTAAGGTATGATATTATGCATGCACTGAAGTATGTCCTCTTAGGATATATGGGTACTTGTCTGCAAGGTGGACTGATGATGTAACTTGCAGCTCCTTGCAAGGTATTTTAGTTTTATGAAGTGAAATGTCTCCAATCAGGAAATGAAAGTAAAACGCTCAAATCTGAGAACTTAGTTAATAAGTTTTAAGTCTAATATTAGATATCGATTTCTGTATCTTTTCCTGGTATATAATTCCAGATTTAGTTGTTGAAAGTTGACTTGGTCACTGACAGTTGTGATCGGTCATAATCCACTGACTTATACTCTCTGATTGTTTGCATTCTGTCCATGTGAGTTTACTTTTAGTCTTTGAGATGTTCCTTAATCCTTCAAACAGAACATTACTAAACTCTGCTTGGGTTTCAAATCAGTTTGTCAATTAAATTATGGTAACTGTTTCTTTATATTTTCCTTATACCTATTATTTATTATAAACCTTCTCTTTCAGCACTTTTGTGTGTCCCACAGAAATCACTGCCTTTAGTGACAGAGTGGAAGAATTCAAAAATATCAATTGTGAAGTGGTTGCTTGCTCAACTGACAGCCATTATTCCCACCTTGCTTGGTAAGTGATTCTTTAATCAACTTCTTCTGAACTATTCCATCTATTCTAATTTTGTAACTGCTTTTGAAAAGTGTTAGATACTGGCATGGCTGTATAGTGAAGCTCACTATGCAAACACATGGTTTCGAGTTCAATGCTACTTCATGGTACCTTGGGCAGGTGTCTTCTATAGCACTGAGCTGATCAAAGGTGGATTTTGTAGACAGTGAATTGTCATGTTTGTGTCTGTTGATACTTGTATTTCTCCAAAAATTGAAACTGATGCTGTCATTCCCTGTCAACAAATTTTCTGCTGGCTTTGTTTGTGCTTTTGATATGTTAAGAGATCCCCGTCTTGAAAAATAGTTAAGGTTTAGCAACAGCAAGAATATCTCTGAAAAAAAAAAAATACCTGCCTAAACCTTGCTAACATGAAAAAGACGGAAAATAATTAGTGATTCTCTCATCACTACTTCAAGTATGAAGTTTATGCTGCACTGATAGTCTAATAAAGCCAAAACCTGTCCACAGTTGTCTCCCATACATTGAATTAATGTTGTCTTAATTGGATTTTTGGTGCTCACTAAATTATAGATTTACTTTTTTTTTTTTTTTTTTTTTCTTCTATTAGCAGTTTGTCTAATATAGATGTGGGCTTCATTAAATGCTAATGATTAAGAAGTATAGTTAGGATGGTGTGTCATTAATGATTGTGGTAACTGCTAATTTTTTTTTTCTGATCGTTTTTCCAGGATCAATACACCACGGAAACAAGGAGGTCTGGGAGAAATGAAGATTCCTCTTTTGGCTGACAAGACCCACAAAATTGCATCAGATTACGGTTGTTTGAAGGAAGATGATGGAATTTCTTTCAGGTGAGTAATTTGCATTTATAGTGAATTTAAAATATTTATTGATAGCACTTGCAGCTTTACCATAGTTGGTATTGGTGGACTAGCCATCCACAACAGTAAATTACCTATGTCTGCCATTGTAGGCACAGTGCAGACATATATACACACCGACTCTTTCTCTCTCACACTAAGCACTCATGGGCATTACATTTAGCTTACAGAAGGAAACGCTTTTAGATCCATCATGAAGTATGCTAGTCCTGTTGTGAGACTGCTAACTTTCCATAACTAGCACAATGTATTTGTATAGTAACAGCTGTGTACAGGCTACCTATACACTAAAACCAAAATGCTTGGACATTTTAAGGTTGAATTTTTTGCTACTCAGACTCCAGCACTAATTATATTCCTTCCTATTATATTTTCAAACCGATATCTAAAATGTTGTCCTAAGAATATTGTCTTTAGCACATATATAAGCAGTGTGTGGTTAAGTTTGCTTCCCAATTATGTGGTTTCAGGTTCAATCCCACTGGGCAGGTGTCTTCTACTATAGCACTGGCCCAACCAAAGTCTTGTGAGTGGATTTGATAGATGGAAACTGCAGAAGCTTGCTGTGTGCATGTATTTGCCTCTTTGTTTTGATATTGTGCAATTGTTGTAAAGCACATGTATTTCAGACAGGGTTTCCCAATATTCCATGAAGACCTGTCTGGTCATTGAGAAAATATTACCTTGCTTGGAAACTGTGAGGGTTAGTGTCAATAATGGCATCCAGTTGTGGAAAATCTGCCCCATGAATTCCGTCTGGCCCATGCAATTGTGGAAAAGTGGACATTAAATTGTAGATAATACCATTAGCTGAAATACTGCTATAATAAAATAAACGCTGAAAAGTTGCAACTGTTGCACTCACCACATCTTCTGTGGTTACCCTCAGAACCTACAGATTGATCAGCAATAGATGGTCAATTTAGAAAATGTAATGTAGCGAGTCAGAAAATTTTAAAATTTATTTTTATTATTGTGTTGTGCTATGACAACTCCAGCCAATCAAGGCTGGGCGCATATTAATACAAAAGGCAGTTCTCTGTAAAGAGAAAGGTGCACCTTATAAATCAGTTAGCTGTTGTTTGCTGTCTATCTACTATCAAGCACAGGTACAACCTATTGCTTCTATGCCAACTTTGTTCCGCTAACTCTGCATTATACCAGCCAACCACTTTGGCCATATCATGAACAATATATCTTCATTTATGCTAGCTCGGATTTCTGTTAGCCTATAACAATTTCAAACGTAGGACTCTAAGCTTTATCTGACTCCTGCACGATGCACATAATCTCGGATTACTTGTCAGCTTGTTATCATTTAGTAAATTAAATATTTAAATAAAAAATGCCTTCTGATATTTTCCTTGAACATGCATTATCTTTGCTAAAGGAAAAACGTCCATTTATGTTGGACTTCTTTAATTGCTCTTATCCAGTACATTTTCCTATAATCACTTGTGAAATTGTTCATTACATTAAAACTATAATTTCCTCTTTTCACTCGATTGTCTGACCTAATGTTTAAGTCGGTCAATTTAGCTGATTTGACATAATTACTCCCCCCAGCCTCCCCTTAAAGATTGGTTGGTTTCTTGAATGGAAACTTTGACTGACTTAAATCTTTAATTTTGAAATTTTGTCATTGTCTTTTTGAAGTGACTGTAGTAAAACAAATGTAATTAAAATTGTGATTAAATTTGAGTAAAGTGAGTTCCAGAAAAACTCATTTCTTTATTTGTTGGATTAAATTTTTTTCTTTTCCAGGGGTCTATTTATCATTGATGGAAAAGGTAATTTGAGACAGATAACTATTAACGACCTCCCAGTTGGTCGATCAGTTGATGAGACACTGCGTTTAGTACAAGCATTCCAATTTACAGACAAACATGGTGAAGGTAAGACCTTGCAACCTTAGTTTCATTTTCTCTCTCTGAATGTCAGTAATATTTGTAGTAATATTTATCTGACAATGGCTTTGTTTGTCTTCAATATAATGAATTATTGATCTTTCTGATAGTTTTATGGCTGCATTTAGTCACTAAAGAATAAAAATGACACATTTGTTACTAATTCAGTTTTTAATCTTGTATACTGTAATTTCCTTCAGATTGCTTTGTTGATACAAGAAACGTGAAATTACATATATAAGACATGTTGATTTTTGGTTTCAACCAATTTTTTTTTTTTTTTAGATTCTTCTTTGGAAATTTTTTTAACCTAAACAGATTTGAAGTTCATGAAGTTCTATAGGAAAATTAATTTCTTAATTGCATACCTAATTTCCTGGGTTTTATTTTTCAGTTGCCAAACATTTACCGAGTTTTCTGGGTATTTCTCCTGCTTCAAATTTATATAATACTGTAGAACATGTTACAGTATTGCTTGAACATCATTCAATGATTTTAGATATGTAACCAATTTAACACTCAACTAGGTTAAACACCTGATCAGTTATCAGGTCCACATGTTCTCTCAAAGAAATAATGGCTAAATCTCCCTCAACCCACACCCTACCATCTTAAAGGATATTGGATAAAATTGTCCTGGTTACAGTTCGTACAAAATGGGATAGTCCTATTTTAAGGCTAGGCTAAATGGTTTGGTATAGAATTTAAATACTTGTAGATTTACTTGGTGAAATAATGTTTGATAATTAAAACAAAAGTAATGTACATTGATTAAAGAAAAGACAATTATTTTTCATTGGTATGGATGAAAGACTTGTTCTGGACAAGTTTCTCTCTGAGGCTTATTGGCAAAGCAGTCTTTAGCTTGAAGTGTCAGCAATAGAATTAAATAATCAATTGTACTTATGTTGTAGAGGTCCTCCTAAATTTGCATTGTCTGTTAGCCCATATCACAAGTCTCATTTCCTTTCTGGTAAAACTTTGCTCCCCCAGAAAAGATTGACTCAGTGAAATTGTATAAAATCTGTCAGCTTTCTTGTTAAAGCCATTACTTCATTTAAGCTCTTCAGTTTAGTTTCAGTGATTTTGATGGGATTGAGTCTGTCCTTCATGCAGTGAGGTTTTTTTTAGTGATCCCCCCCCCCCCCCCCCCAC
>JAOPUL010006720.1:22393444-22406020 GCA_027564515.1 Octopus rubescens | reverse complement strand
GTTTTTTTTAGTTATCCCCCCCCCCCCCCAGCCACTCAGTGGTATGGGTCATTCATGTGGCATAAACTAGATCGTTTGACTTAAGATTTTTAAAAATTGATTTGGTATATACCAAATTGATTCATTCTACAAAATTCCTCAAGGAACATGAAAATTACTAGACAAGAGATTGCACTAATTTGATCATGTAATTCAAATGTTTTGTTACTTGAGCTTGTTCAGTTTCTAAGTGATACAGAAAATAAAGGAACTTAAGCTAATGTTAATATTGTGCTTTAGTTATGATTCATTAAAAGATACTGTTTGATTGGCTGTCAAAGTGAGTAAAGTTTAAATTAAACTTCAGTAGTTTTACAAGTTATTGGTTTCAATATCTATGATGGCTTCACTGACAATTACAATTTTCCTGATTATTTCTGTGTTTAAAGGCCTAGTTACTAATTGGTTAATGTAAAACCAATGCTTTCTTTGCTGGTGATATTGGCATAATTCTCCTTATTCATATTAAACAATTCTAGCATTATCTTCTAAGAGATACTTGCCCTGGAATAAAAGGTTGAAAGTGAATAATTTTGGTTTAAATTGGTATGGTAATTCTAATTGAAACCTGTGTCTATAACTATGCAAAATTCATTCATCTTCCTGGAAACCTGTAAATATGGATCATTTATTTCCAATTTGCAAAGATTCAATACAGCTTGTAATTTAATCCTGAAATACTAATTTTTCTAAAATATATTTGTTGTCTTCTTTGCTGATTTGTTTCTGCTATATTCTTGTCAATGTCTTTGTGGGGTAAATTCTTTTTCTGCCAGAATATGAAGGCATTGGACATACTTAGTATATATTTCATCCACTTGATTTTAATTTTAAATTAAATTAGTTCTTCAAAGTAAAAATGTCTTGTATAAAAAAAAAAAAAAATTTTTTTTTTTTTTCAGGAAATACATAGTTACATTTTAGAATGTAACTTAATTTTCATTAATATGAATTCCTTTAAAACGTCTAGTTTCTAGTATGTTCATATATGATCATATAAAATTATTCATATCAAAACATAGACTACTGTCTTTTCTATAACTTGTTTTAAATTTTCAAATCTCTATTGACTGCCAGCTATTTTTTTAAAATGAAATTTCATAACTGGCATTGATTCTGTTCTAGTTGGTGACCTTATAAATCCTCAAATACAACCTTACTGTGGTCTTCGTGATGCTGTTACTCTCTCCATGTTGGTGTGTGGGTCTTTTACTATTTTCCTTCTGCCCTCTTGACATTATTGCACAACATGTGACATGATATAATGCACTGTTAGTGTCCCTTTTATCTATGTAACTGAGGAACCAGTGTGTGTATATACTTTTACTGGGCTCAGTCATGGGACTGTGGCCAACTGGAGCACTGTTAAGTAGATCATTAACTCTGGTACTTATTTTATGGATCTTCATTGTTGCACCACAACATACAAGACTGGTGTTTGTACTTACAAGACTGGTGTTTGCCCCTCTCACCACCAAACATAGACCACTTTACGCAGCAAAATCAAAACTGTATTTCACAAATAAAACTTAACCTAATTAACACATTTTATTTTTACATCCATCGCCCTTTTAACTACCCCCATTATCACTTCACTTTTCTTCACTCCCCTCCCCCGATCTTTCCACTGTTTCCAGGGGGGAAGTACTGCCTACTTTGGGATCCTTCAGCGATACTGAACTTGAAACCATGCGATTGAGCAGCAAATTTCTCAAATGGAAGGTTTTTCTGGCAACTTTGTTTTAGTTCCTAGTTGTGTCCATTTTGAGATTTACAGCTATTTTAGGATAGAAAATTGCCAGTAAAGTTAAAGCCATAATTAATGTAGTTGGGTAAAACTATCTTACTTACAGTAAGAAAACATTGGTTCATTGTCTAATATTATTTAACCTGATCTTTTGAAAATATGGGTAATAAATCCTGATGTGTTTTGGTCTTATTAGATCTCTTCAGTGAACCTTAGCCTTGTCTGTAGTTACCCATTCATGTACATCAAGTGATTTTATTAATCTGGTATCAAAAATTATAATGGGTGGTCAGTAGATGAATAGCCATGTTCCATAAATCATGTGGCATTTTGAAATGCAATTCCCAATCTGTCTATCCTCAACAGGTAAAGAAAAAAAAGGTACTCTTTGTATTATTATTAGTAGAATCGTATATCCAGGATAGTTGATTCTTTCATGGATCAAGAGGTGTTGATCTATTAACTCTAAACTCAAGTGCTCAAACCTTGATAGCCTTAATTTTTCCTTCACTTTTTCAAGTCTTACCAACCTTCAAGTACTCAATACACAGCACAGCCACTAGATTTTCTAGCCTGTTTTATCACTGCTTTACATCACTTGCATTGCGTGTCCCTGCTTTAACTTATCTACACTGCTTTGATCTATGTTCATTATTCACTTAATTGATTTTCTTCCCATATCTGATTCAAAGTACAATCAGAGTATGAAAATTATATATTACATTTTAAAATTCTGATTTTGAGAATTTCTCTCAGAATACTTAGGTGTAATAAATTTTGGAAAAATACCATATTTGTAAAACATCTAGAAAACATTTAACCTAGGTATTGGCACAGTTATAGGACCATATATTTATGGTTCTATAATTTGATAAATTGGAAATTTTACACTTTTAGGTCATTTTCAGATGTATTATTGAGTTGTTTGAATATGACTTTATTCTTTAGCTTGCTTTCGTCATCAGAGCTAAAACCATACTGGAACAATTCATTTAAGAATTTATATTCTTCCTTGGAAGTTTTAACACTTCCTAACACCGTTATAGATGTAAAGTTCACATGCATAATGTGCTGTTGCTCTATAGTGCAGTGTTTTGGCTATTGCAGTTTCTGTACTGATGACTATAGTGAACATTTGCTGAAGGTGGGTTTCTGGTTTTGAGCTGGTATGACCAGAAAAGGCAGTGCCCACTGTAATGCCATCTTCATCTAGCATTATTATCCTTTAAGAATGCATATACATGCTTTTCTCAGTCTATGTAGATGACAGTAGGCAATGCTACTATTTGATAAAAAATGCAGAAAGAGTATTTAACAAGTTAATCATTTCTGTAATGTATCAATAACTTTCTATGTTTAGTTAGCTGTGTTCTGTAGGATAGTTATTTGTGGGAATGAAAAAAGGCAATGTGTAATTTTGTGTTATGGAGTTCTTAAATGCAATTAGCTTAAATTATGTTAGTATTAACAAACATTTGCTTTTAATAAACAATGAGCACATTGTCTAGCTAATTAACTTACAGTAAACATTTGTTGGCTAATTAGTTTTAACTGCTTGCTAGTTGCTATCTTTTACTTTGTTGCAATGTTTATTTATTTAGATTCACCAAACCTGACTTTATGTAGTGTAAACTGTACTTAGAAATCTCCAGAGTACCTTATTTTAAAATAGAACTTAAAGAAATGGATTCTTTGTCAATCAACTTATAACTAAAAAATAATTGGATTTACCTTTTTTATTTTATTAACCTTGCAGGAAGAGGATGGGGAGAAAAGTCTCATACAACATAAAGAACCTGTACATCTGAATGCTTGTCCAGCCCATGACTGTCCATCCTCTTCTGTGGCCAATGATGGTTTTGAAATTGCTTTCTCTCCCATATTTGCACTGCGTGTTTTAGCCACATTTGGTGGTGCTTGTAATATGTAAGCTGCTTCATATTTGCTCAGACACTTCCCTGACTGATTGCACTGCAAGATACTAGATATTTCACACTGACGCAGTTCTTATGAATTGGAAGTCTTATGGTATTATATCAAAGTGCAGGATATATTTTTTCATTTCTTTGGCATATATATATATACAAAACTTTGATTACTATAGCATACCATGGATACTGTAGCTGTGTGCTAACAACAATAATGTAACAATGGTCATTTAATATATTTAGTGTGTGCAAAATGTGAAATAAAACCAGGTCATAAAGGTAGAGCTAACACTGAAATTGCAGTTTGTTTGATCTGTTAGATTTAGACAGTAACAGATTACTGTAGTTTGTATTCTTTAGTCTTTCACTTAGTAATATTAAAGTCAAATTACTATTTTCTGAATGTCAATACATTTGGATTGTTCTGTAGTTATGTTGTCAGCTATTTCACTATCATCTTCCTTTAACGTCTGTTTTCCATGCTGGCATGGGTTGGATGGTCCCTACACTTTGTCAATCTGTAAGACAGTTTCATTGTAAACTTGATCCTTAATGGTTAAATTTTTTTTTTTTTCAATCTTTTGGTATTTAGTTTTGTAGACCCTCTATACATACAAAAAAAAAAACGGCTACTGTTCTTGTTTTGGTGTTTGGTTCAATGTTTGACTGTTGCTAATTCCTTTTTCATAGATCATGAGTGTCAATTTTGTGTTCTTGTATAAGATAAATTCTATTTTAAATAAGCCTCAAACTGAATATTAAATGGAAGCTGCACCACACCCACCCACTCAATCTTTTTGTCAGTCACTATACTTGATGCAGGTTTCTTAATATTGTGGTTTGATTATCGTGTGTCCACATTGATTCCAGTTCTTTAATACAATAATTATCCAAGGGGTGGATACGAGTGGTTTCAGATGGATGCAGTTTGGGAAGGGTTGGGTGGCAAGAGATGAAGAGGTTCTGGGTTGGAATGATAAATTCAGAGCAGAAACTAGTACAGTAAACTGGAATGAGAAAGAACATTGGGAATATAGCAGTAATTTGTAGGTCAAGCTACTGACCAGCTAGCTCCATGGCAGGTTATCTTCCTCTCTGTTGTACCTTGTAGAAGGTTAACAATTAGACTGTCTGCATCAGGCAGCCATGAAATATAAAATTGGCCCAGTTTGTTTTGTCTTCAGTTTTTATACAATGTGATTTGTGAAAAGTTCTGTCCAGTGGGAGTCGTGTATCATCAGTTAACGTCTGTTTTCTATGCTGGCATGGGCCTGACAGGAACTGGCAAGTCAGAAGATTGCACCAAACTCTGTCTGCTTTGACATGTTTTCTATGGTTGGGTGCCCTTCTTAACACCAACTACTTGCTTTTTACGTAGCACCAGCAGTTGTGAGGTCACCAAGTAACTTGCAAGACGGGATCCCCCTTAACTAAGTGGGAGTATTGGGACAAAAGGTCTTGAATTAGAGAAACCTCACTACCTCAGATGGAGAGATGTGGTGGGAGTGGGCAGGGACTATATAGCCAAGTTACAGGGCAGTGTATATAATGAGGTGGACCAGAGATTGTAGAGGGTGACAGTAACCTACTCGTATTTTAAACATGAACCTCGGTACATAAATTTGGGTAAGACGGTAAAGTACCAAAATTAAGGTCGGAAACATTACAAGATAAGGTGGCGTCATCCTTAAGCTAAATTAGACATTTAGCAAATGTTTTTATCATTTTACAAGTCAAAACAAATTGTGAAAATGTTTGGGGTGCATTGAACTCTTTTTTTTGTTTTACTTTTATATTGTATGGTTCTTTAGTATAATCTTGTTTGGTTCTTTGTTGCCATTATCAAATCATAACTTTCTTTTTCTCTTTCAGTGTGTCCAGTTGGGTGGAAGCCTGGAAGTAACACCATGAAACCTGACCCTAAAGGCAGCAAGGAATACTTCAAGAAAATGTGAACAAAGAACTTCTCTTGGCTCTGTCTCTCACCTAGACACCTACTCTAACCCCTGTTAAGTGGATTGCAATTGGGGTTTTGAGGTCATTTCAAATATTACTTTGGCTGGGTAGTGTTTTGAAATTTACAAAAACGGAAAATAATGAAAATATTTAAATATTAATGGATCCCAAATGTTAATGTATTTTCTCTGTTTCAAGACAAATGTTCACTTAAACTGGATTGTCTACTAAAGTAGCTGTCACATACATGCATTTGGCAGTTTACTGCTAGTTTCATCAAACATGTTCCACCCTCTCACCTTTTTTTGTTAGAAATGGTCATATCTATTTTGTATGCAATTTGCATTAAAAAAAATTAATAAAATTGAAAATATATCTGATTCTATTTGCTGTTTTAATTTCTATTTAACTGAATGATATATGCACATGCATGCGTGCGCACACATGCACACTCTCGTATGTAGATACTATACCCAACAGTATTCTGGGGTTTTTCTTTCAAGGCAACCAATACTAGTGAGCTCGTCTTGTAACTTTCAAGACTAGAGCTCTTCAACTGAGAGGGAGGTGAATTCGTGCAAGGTGTTGAGGGGATTAAAAAAAAGTATGGTACAAAAAACGGGAATAGGTTTGTTGGGATTTATGGCATATCCTGAATTATATATGGTTGGGTGGGAGTAAAATGGGGTGGAGCTGGGAAAGATTTTCTCTCTCTCTATGTATACTTTTGGGTGTCTGGTGCAGCTTCCTGGCTTGTCAGTCTCCAGTTAAACTGTTTAACCCATGCCAGCATGGAAAATGGATGCTAAAATGGTGAGGGGGGGAAAAAAACTATCCATTTTAGTAATTGTTAATTTCTTGCTAGTAGGTCTTCAGAATGACAAGTCTATTGAATCCAAGCAGTCTATCTGTAATATAGATATTACAGATCTTAGAAGCAAGAAACTAACAGATCTAAAATAATCTATGTAGCCATTCAGATGGCAAAGAACGTACACATGTATTGAGTACTTTGTGTGAGGTTGGTGGGGTGCATGCTGAGGGATTATCCTCACAACTATTTCACTGGATGCTGTGGTATATACATACACCTGAGCTTGCCTAAGTTAGTAAAAACAATATAGGACTTGTCTAAATGTGGCAATAAGTATAACATTTTGGGTTACCATTTCAACAGATTTTGAAGAAAACAAGCATTGTTTCTATGAGCTGGTTTATTCATAAAAAGTGAAAATTGAGATTTTTCACTTGAGAAATTTAGTTTTGGACTTTCAACAAACTCTGAAGCAGGTCTGATATAATCATAGCATAAAAGGAAGGCAGGAGGAGGGGAGCTGTATATTTTCACTCCAGGATGAGTGGTTTTATGAAAACTTGACTAAAGGGCAAATAATTGATAACTGTTTAGATATTTGTGGAAGAATATTAGTGACTTAATTTGAAGGCATGTCTATCAATAGATGACGTGAACCTTTCTGGTTGGTTCATTGTTTTGAATAAACTGTTAGATCCACAATTTTCTAAGCAGTGTTTGTGACTTTTGTCCTAGGGCAGATATTCCAGTTGTAACTACCATCTTCAGGGGAATATAACTTTGCCAAAAGTCCTTGTTGCTGTAGCCCATCTTTACTTCCAAATACATCTGCTTCCTCAACAAGGTCTCCTCTAACCACTAAATTCTGACCATCAAGAATATATCTTCTCTGAAACTGTCTCCAGGTCAGCCTTGAACAGTGGTATTTGAGTTATTTTTACCCCAATTTGAAATCCATGTCCTGGCACCTTGGTTGGTTCTTACACACCCCTGCGTAATTAAAGGTAATCTTTTGCAAGGTTTGAACTTGGAATAGACAATTTTTTGCATTGTTTTTCCATGAATCTGTTTAGCACCAGCTCAGGTTTGATCTAACAAACTTATGATTAAAGGCAATCCAACACCAGACTTTTCCGTCAGCTGATTCATAGTACTATACTTACCTACATTTTTTTTGTTTTACTTCATTATTAAATACCAAGCAATTGGGAAGGAAAACAAGATGTTAGAAACTTTTATTTATTATATATATACAACAGGTACCAAAGTCCACTGGACTTTAAATGTTGAATCAATTTCACTGATCAAAAGACAGATGAACACTACAACACCTGTAACGGCCATATAAATATAGACAAACTCTGAGATTATCCAGTATAAGGACATGCAAAAATGTGGCAAAGCCAGCTGTCACCTGTAAACAAGTATGGCATGGTAATATGTATCAGGCACTGAAAACGAATTAGTGAAAGCAGATGTAGTTGTGAGCAAGCAGGCAACCCTTGACTCTCTCTCACTTTGATCCTATGGCACAACGAGGATGGGGGGCTTGCACCAGGATTTGGCTAGCAGTCATTTTTGAACAATACTGGAGTAATATGAAATGAAGTGCCTTGCTCAAGAACAGTCACCAGTCCAGGAACTGAGCCCAGGACATGATCATTAGGTGAATACCGTAACAACTACACCACACACCTTCACTTAAGAGTAAATCCTCTAAATACAAAGGTGTGTGCAGACATATAACACACTTGGCAGTCAGTATTTCCCCCCCTCAAATTCACTCGCATTCAAAATAAATAATCTGTTATACAGTGTTATATTAAGTTGCTCAGATTGAAAGATGCAAGAAAGTGATAAAGTTGGACACCGGGCTTAAACGATTACAAAAGAAACTCCTCCATTAACAAAATGTTAATCCATGCCTTCTTGATGCTATAGAAGACACTTGCCCAAGGTGAAATTGAACCTCTAACCACATAGTTAAGTAAGCTTCTTAACCACACAGCTATTTTGGGACAACTATAGTTTCTGCTAATTAGTACAGTTTAGTCATTTGCTGTAGAAGAGTTGGACTATAATGATGTTACTTTTCAGTCAATATACTTAGAGAGAATACTGAGTGGCACTTTGTATCTGTGATGATGGTGGCCAGGATGCATAATTTAGAAATGAAACATATGTACAGTCTGTGTTACACCATGGCCATTATTCAGAAGAGATGTTTAAATAAGTTTTGATGAATTAAAAAGTTTTCCTGAGTGAGTTTAAATTAATTGAAATGTTTCCTAACTGAAATTGTCTAAAGATGTTTGTTCAGCCGAATGGAAGATCTTTAAACGGTTGTAAAAATTTAAGACATCAGGATCAGCACGAACACATGATCGATCAAAGTCAAGAACTCTTAAGCCTTTTAATGATTTAGCTCGAGAGAGGGCAACGTATGCTTGACCAGCTTCAAAAACCCGCAACAAAGAAATTTCCACAAAATCGAGTGTCATACCCTGAAAGAAAGAAAGATAATAATAATAATGGTTTCTAATTTAGGCACAAGGCCAGCATTTTTTAGGGGCAGGGTTTAATTAGATACAGACAACTACTTGACTGGTTCTTTTACGGCCCATGGAGGAATGAAAGGCAAAGCTGACTTTGGCAGGATTTGAACACAGAATGTTAAGAGCCTACTGTTTTAACATTGGTTATTGTAGTTCTACAATAACCAATGTTAACACAGTAGGGTGATTTGAGGGAATTTGGTTGTTATTTCTAACAGATTGAGCAACTGCATAGGTGTTCCCATAGTCTATAGACCTGATGCTTTCTCTGGGAGCCAAGGACTTATAGAAGTATTTTCCTACAGAGAACAGTACAGTTACCAAATGCTGTTCTGAAAAACAAGGAGGATTAACACTTGTCAGGGCTGCTGCCTTTTACTACAAATATCTGTGCACTTTTCTGAGGTATATATATTTGAATAGCAGTATACCCACATTATACACTCTGGGTCAGACTGCTAATTCATCGGGGACTCATTTTGTTCATAGTTGATGTCCATATCTAGAAATATTTCCCCCTATCCTTCACTTGATAGATAATAAACAGAGTGAAACAACTGTTGGTGTTTTGTATTGAACCATCAACTCTTTTACATTCAGATTTACCTCTAGTGGTTCATTGTATAATTTGGACACAAGTTCACATCTGGCAAATTGGCAGAGTTGGTAGGGTCATTGGAGAAAATGTATTGCAGTATTTATTTCAACTTGTGTTATGAGTTTAAATCCTAGTGAGGTCAACTTTGTCTTTCATTCTTCTTGGAGTCTATATATAATTTAATGAGGTTAACTTTCATGTTAATATATACTCTAAACACCAACTTAATGAGAAAGTTACTTTACTAAATTCATCATTATTTTCAAAATTAATTGAAACAAAAGCAATGTATTTTAGCAGAAATATAACAAAAGGGGTTAAATAAAAAAACAGAATAATAGATCAGGCCGCTGATTTGAGGTTACCTTCCCCTCTGTTCCTGACACCAGTGTCAGAAACCATGAAAAGGGTTATGATAAAGGGATTATCAGAAAGAATATTCAGCTATAAAAACAAATGCTCAAACCACCATAATAAAATAATGAAAAATGTATGTTAAAAAAGAAAAATCAGTATAAACAAAAACAAAAAACAGAAGTTACAAACCTGACTTTTATGTATAGAAATAGCCCAGGCTAGTTTCAGAGGTAGTTGCTTCCATACAGTCACTGCTGAACTAGACTTGATAACCCATCGTAATGGTCTGATACATTCCACTGTTCCAGACATGAACTTTACATGGGGCCATCCTGTAAAATAAGGGAAGAAATCATGAGAGAAAGAGAAGGGCTGAAAAGGGTAATAATTATACTATGAATTGTATTATTTTACTTGTTTCAGTCAATGGATTGTGGCCATGCTGGGGAATCACCTGGAAGGCTTTAGTCAATCAAATCAACCCGTTTACTGAAGCGAATTTTCTATGGCTAGATGCAATTTCCTGTCTCTAAGATAATATTTCCCCATGACCAGACATGATTACGCAGAATATGGGAAATGAATGACACTGCTTGTATGATAGTGATACTCATTTACAACTATCACACAATGTCAAGACAAGGAGACACAAACATACACAAATTCACATCATCATCATCCTTTAACATCCGTTTTTCCATGCATGCGCACACACAACCCTCTACCAAATCCACTTACAAGTCTTTGGTCAACCTGGGACTATAGAAGATATTTAGGTAAGATGTTTTCCAAAAATTGTGTTGAAATTTGATATAGGCTACTTCTACACAAGGTCAGCGTAAACCTTTAATATTTCTACTATCATCTAGTGGGGAAGCAGGGCAGAGAATGAATTAGATTTCTCACCATGATGGGATGTTGAGTTAAAGCAAGTCAATTAAGGAATCAAGATATATAAAGGAAGTAACAATGAAACCACAATTACAACAATAATAATATGAGGGAAAAATATAATTAAAGGTAAATAGAAAATGTAAACAATTATAAAATGAAATTTTTAAAAGGACATTTTAAAGATTTTAAAAAACTTTAACAGATTAAAAGAAACAGATGAATACATGTATGTAGATACACGTATCCTCACACACATACACACACGTGCATAAGCATACATATGCTTTTATTAAAGATGCTAAAAAAATCTTCACAAACTATTATTGAGAGTTTCAATATTCCCATTCGTCGGACAGTTCATGAAGATTTTTTTGCAGCTTTAATAAAAGTATATTACTCTACATTTGGTATTCCAGTGCTATTTTTCTCCACCTTGTTTCGCATTCATGTGCTTACTCGAGTATATACATATAATATATATATATATATATATATACACACACACATACATATACATGTATACATGCATACACACACACATGCACAAAACCTCATCTGCTAATGTTTACTTTCATTTTATGATACACAGCTTATTATGTACAAAATGCTTATCTTCCAAATCCTGTTTTCTGATTGGGTAAAAGTAATCAAACTTTAGACCACTGTAATATTTTTCTAAAATGTTTCTGGAATAAATGAATCATGAACTCGGATTCAGCATGAAAAAGTACCTCAATATACCAAATTTGAAAATTTTCACTTAATGTGAAAATTTCAAAATCTGTGACAGCAACAGAAAAGATGTCTATCTCTTTCATTTTTGCATTTCTCATGGAAAATTTCCCCCCACTCTATGCATTTTTACCACACTCTCTATAAAAGTATATCACTCATGCTGTGTGTGTTTGTCAGTGTGTGTGTATGCATGTGATTTAAAAAAGGTTCGTAAAAGATAATGTATTTTAATAGCATACTTTTCGGATCATTTCTGTTTGGCTTTCAATTTTTAATTCCTTTAATTTAGTTCCAATTGATTTCAAATGTGATTTTATGCTAATTATGGAAATGAAATTCATTTTTGCCATAAATCAATAAATAAACAGCTAATAGCTTTTAAAGTATGTAAATTTTGGGTAATTTTAGTCAAGCTGTTGTCTGTGTAACCCTACTACAACCACTACATACCTATATTCTGAACTTTTGTTTTTGAATTTTCAGTGTGACAAAGAAATGGGGAAGGTACCAGGTGGTCGTGAGATGTGCTAGAAACAACAGCTAAATCTCCTTTAAATCACATTTTCATCCGAAAATTATTTTGAAATTATAAACAGAAATAAATTGTGATTCAGACTGTCCATATTTTAAGACTATGATTAAACAAAATATTTTTAAAAAGCTGAAATTTTAGGATTTATGGAAGGGCAGGGTCAATGGAAACATTTTGAAAAATGTCACTATTGTTTTTAAGTTACATTTCATTTTCTGTTTGCAAATAAAGGAAGCAGGGACTGTAATGGTGATTGCTGATTTCCAAGTTTTTGGGGGTTGTTTTTAATCTTCAAGGCTTCTCCCATCGTTTTTAAGTGCGTTGTGCAAAAACACATTGGCCAAAATTGGTACTGAGCCCTCGGGCTGACCAAAGCCTTGTGAGTGGATTTGGTAAATGGAAACTGAAAGAAGCCCATGGT
>JAOPUL010006720.1:22266592-22276666 GCA_027564515.1 Octopus rubescens | reverse complement strand
TTTCCAGTCAAACCGTCTAACCCATGCCTGCATGGAAAAAGAGACGTTAAAGGATGATGATGATGATGATGATGATGGTTTGGGGTGCAGTCCCACAATACAGTACATTGAACAAGAGTCTTCTACTATAGCTCTGTGCCAACCATTTGTGTCAGAATGTTTTACTTCTCTAAGAAATAGAGAAGACATTTGAAGCCATTGATGTCAGCTGCAGCAATTTCAATTATCAACCAATTAATATCGTAGTTGAAGATATCTTTATCCTTCAAATCCCAGATGTTCTTCGTGTAGGTTTCTGTGCTACTTTTTTCTACCTATCCGTGTCGTTCTGCATGCTAAACGTTCTTTCCTTTCCTATGATGATCTATTCTTAGTATAATGTATTGGTAGGTACAGGCGTGGCTGTATGGTAAGAAGTTTGCTGCTCAGCCACATGGTTCCGGGCTCAGTCCCACTGCATGGAACCTTGGGCAAGTGTCTTCTTCTATAGCCTCGGGTCGACCAAAGCCTTGTGAGTGGGATTTGTAGATAGAAACTGAAAGAAGCCTGTCGTGTATTTATGTGTGTGTGTGTGTGTGTGTGTATGTGTGTGTGTGTGTGTGTGTCTTTGTGACTGTTTGTCCCCCACTGCAACTTGACAACTGGCGTTGGTGTGTTTACATCCTTGTAACTTAGCGGTTCGGCAAAAGAGCCCGATAGAATAAGTACTAGGCTTAAAAAATAAGTACTGGGGTCAATTCGTTCGACTAAAATTCTTCAAGGTGGTGCTCCAGCATGGCCGCAGTCTGTTTGTGTTTGCGATCGTAATCTTTCAGTCATTACCCAACATTCATGACCATAGGCGAGGATAGGCGCAAAACTCAAATTGAAGATAGCGAGGGTTTTTTTAATTTTTATTTTTATCTCTCCTTTTCTGAAAATTGAATGCTGGAGCTGGCACATTAATGTTTCAGCACCTGTAAATTTAGCATCCAGTTTAGTCCCCTGCTTCCCATCACTCGTGAATAGAGTCCCAAGATACTTAAACTTCTGACAGCCAATATATTCGAAATAAACATGAAACCTCTAGTTGCATGACTTAAACTGTTGCATCAGATACGTAAGTATGACTCTTTCTTGTCAGTCGTCCATGCAGTTACAAGAAGCCATCGCAACTTAATACAAAGCATAAAATTAGATGGAATACTATTAGTTGATAGTACTACAGTTTCATAAGGAATTCCACAAATACAAATTGAAGAATCACTATGGAAATATTACTAAAAGCAAATACAAACCAAAAATGCTCACACCGATACATTACATGTAAAATAATTAAGTAAATCTAGTAGAAATAAATCGTTGCATAATTTTAAAATTTCATGTTGTTGCATTTATCACTTATAATTGTATTCCCATGATCTTTCTGTGACCATAGGCAAAATGCGTGAATAGCATGACATCATTACCATCATTTCATTCTGATGATGAGTCAAGGAAGGTCTTGAGATGTTAATGGACAAATGGATGTAGGGATGCTTATTGTTCCAAAATAAACATAAAGTGTGTGTGATCATCATCAACATTTAACGTCCGTTTTCCATGCTAGCATGGGTTGGACAGCTTGACACGAACTGTCAAGGCCAAGCGTCATACCAGGTTCCAGTCTGTTTGGCTTGGTTTCTACGACTGGATGCCCTTCCTAATGCCAACCACTCCACAGAGCGTACTGGGTGCTTTTTAAGTGGCACCAGCACCCACACCAATGCTTTTTATGTGGCACCTTGGTTTTAGGATCTCAATTCTGTTATGGTGGCCGGGTCTTCTCGAGTACAGCAATGCGCCACATATCTCAGTCCTCTGTCATCTCCTTTGTATGGTTCAGCGTTTTGAAATCGGCCTTCAATACTTCGTCTCGTTTTCTTGGGTCTCCCTCTTGCACGACTTCCTTCCACTTTAAGTGATCGGCACTTCTTTATGCATCACATGACCCAACCAGTGCAGTCTCCTCTCTTGCACGCTGCATATAATTCATCTTATGCCCAACTTCTCTCTCAATACACCAATGCTCTGTCGCACATCCAACGGAGCATACCAGCTTAGTTCCTCTCCAGCCTTTGCATGTCCTCCGCATTTCAGGGCCCACATCTCACTACCATGCAGCATCGCACACATGCATCATACAATCTTCCTGTCTCTTGGAGAGAGAGACTTTTGGTTGCCAGAGGTAAAAGCTCTATCATTAATTGCCTTATCTATCATGCTATCATTAATTGCCTTATTTATCTCCTATCATTAATTGCCTTATCTATCATGCTGCTGTCAACTAGGATAGCGGGTCTCTGTTGGGTTCACATGAAGAAGACTCCCTTTCTCCCATTCATTCTCTGCATAAAATAGTCTTTCATGCCTCTTGCTTTTCAGAATCACTAAAAGCTAGCGTACCATTATCTGTCTGTACACACTTCTCTCCCACATCTTGATTCTTTCAAACAATATCTGGCAATCCAGAACACCTCAAGTCTCTGATCTTCACACTGTAAGACATTGGCAAACCTCTTCCTTTCTGCCCTAGCTAGATATACCTGACGCCTAGCTTCTTTTTTAGCTATCTTATATAGTTCTTTGCTACCCTCACTCTTCCAGTCTTTTCTCTTTTATAGCCCTGTTTATGTCACTGTTCCACCACCATGTCACCCTTGGTCTGGTGGAAGCTTTGCTCCAACTACAGATTTGGTCTGTCGCCCTCAGTAGATTGTCCTGTAAGAACTTCCAGTTGTCCTCTGTGTCGTATGTCTCCATCTCTACCTCCTTATCAAAGGTTTCGTTAAAGACATCTCTAAATCCCTGCCCATTTGAGCTTTCATAGCCCCCTTTTCGGTTTGTCTCATGATCCTTACACACATATACATACATATATCGCGGTTTGCCTCGAAGCAATGCATGGTACCATAATTTTCGACTTGAGCCAAACACAAACTACTCCAAATCCTTGTTAGAGTATCCACGTAAATGGAGTCAGGATAGGCTGATTTATGCTTGCAGCAAGTTGTGTAATTTGTAATAATGAAGTCAAACCAAGTAATGATATTTTGAAATATATTAACTAAAGCTCTTACATTCCCTAGGATGATACTACGCAAATTTGAAATGTACATAAGAAATGCTTTCAAAATATCGTTATTTAGTTTGACTTCATTATTACAAATATATATATATATATATAAACAATATTGAGCGCACATACGCAAGGTGTGTGTTTCTAGTTCGTGGGCCGGCTGCGATTTTAGGTCTAAGAGAACATATTCTCAATGATGCGCCTGGTTTAAAAGAAAACTATTAAAAGTATGCCACGGAGAAGCGGGTTAACTTGCTCTGGAACATCTGATGTTTCGTCATTCTTGTGACTTGTCAATACTACCTACCAGGGGGCCAGACCTGATGCAAGTGAAATCACTGTCCATGACTATATGTAGTTTGTTGTAAAAACTATCTACTGGTATGTCCCAACGTTTCATATCACGGAAAATATTCAAATACGAGTTAGAAGCAGCTCGAGTTATTTTCGCTTGTCCATGGCAAACTTTTAATAGGTTTTTTTAAACCAGTCAGATCATTGAGAATATTTTCTCTTAGGCCTAAAATCGCAGCCGACCCACGGACTAGAAACACACACACCTTGTGTATGTGTGTTCAATATTGTTTATATCCTGAGAGCTGCTTCTAACTCATATGTGTGTGTGTGTGTATTCAAATAGTCCACATATTGATGGCGTTGTTCACAGTTGTGTAGATATTTATTATACAGGAGCATTATATGATGAAACTACAGCAAAGCTGAAGGCCATTATTATGAGTGACATCATAAAAAATGAAGTCAAACAGATGAACTTTTCACGGTAAGTAAAACCCTAAGTATCACCATTTTGATATTTTTACTCACTTTAAAGTCATATACCAGTGTCTACGAAGGAGCCTGCAAGTAGTCATTTGAGTTTCTAAAAATAACCACCAAATCTCCCTCAAAACATACTATACCATCTCAAAAAGGAAGGTCACATGTGAAAACAGTCTTAAATATACAAGAAGACAGCATGGCTAGAATGCTGCTGATCAAAGGCTTGCTCTGGCAGGGTTGACTTGGGGTTAAATAACCCCAAGCAAAGCCAATTGTAAAGATACTTCTCCGAATAGTGACAAACAATTAGCTCAATTTCTTGCCCTCATCACCCTACTACCACTACTAGTGATAAGTTATTTTGAGGATTTCTTGCTTGACACTTTGGGCCGAGTCAACCAAAGCCTTGAATGGATTTGGTTGACAGAAACTGAAAGCCCATCGAATATATGTATGTATATGTGTGCATGCACGCATTCAAGTCTACTTGTTTTAAACGAATGTCTGTCATCGTCATATATATATGTGGTGTCATATGTTTGCAAGCTTGTGTGAAATCATGTCCAGCCATTGTGCTGTTTAAAGCACTAGCAGAAATATTACTTTGTTTGGAAACAAGGGTTTAAATAAATCCCCTTCCAACCCATGCTAACATAGAAAAATGTACATTCAAACAAACAAATGATGCACATATACACATAAATTATCTTTACAACTTCCACACTTCAAATTGTAACTCTAATTTATGGACATCTTGCACATTTGTAGGTCAGGTTTTGTCCCTCTATCCCAGGAGTTCCCAACCATGAAGCCACCTCTCTCTCTACTATAACCCTACTCAGTTGAGGGGGGGGGGCTTCTTTTTCTTTGTCTTGCAAGTGTCATGAAAAAAGGCACCCAGTACCCTATGTAAAGTGGTTGACATTAGGAAGGGCATCCTGCCATATAAAACATGCCAAAGTAGACTTTGGAGATCGACGCAGTCCTGCGGCTCGGATCCTGTCAAACTATCCAACCCATGTCAGTATTGACGACAGATGTTAAAGATGAATACACACACAAACATATATACAGGGTGTCCCAGAAAGATTTACCCATGTTTAAAACTCTTCCTAAAGAATATCGGTTCAGGTAATATTATCTACATTTTACATAAAGATTTGCATCTGTCTTTTGTGTCTTGTTTCGTTCATTTATAACAGGTGTGTAAACAAACATGGCGCCAAAAGCAAAGCGCGACCAGATTATCACTTTGAAAACAGCTGGAATGAGCAACAAGGACATAAGTAAACAGTTGAATGTGAGCTGTAAAATAGTGTTCAATACCTGGAAACGATATATGGAGTCCGCTATTACCTCTAGGAAACCAATTCCTGGTAGGAAACAATCAATTTGTACCAAACAAACTGTTGAAGCTGTGAAGACGTGAGTGAACCAAAATCTCTACAGGAGTGCAAAAAAACCAAAAAAAAAACCCCTGCAAAAGCTCTTGATATTTCAAAATCGTCAATGCACAGAATTTAAAGCTAACTGCATATAAGAAACAATCCCAGCAGTTAATTTCAGCAGCTTCCAAGAAAAAACAGCTCAACAGGAGTAAAAACCATGTTAGCTGAGATGAAGCATGCCGCTAACAAAGTGTTGATCTGGTCCGATGAGAAGATCTTCACCGTGGAGGCAGTTACCAACAGGCTTTATGCACATAATACAGGAGACTTGCTCGAAAGTAGGAGTCAGAAGCCAGCTTCACTAATGGTGTGGGCCACAGTTGCATCTGATGGGTCCAAGTCTCCCTTGATCTTCATCGATGCTGGCGTCAAGATCAATAGCGAAGTTTATGTGGAAATGTTGGATGAGAAAGTGTCACAAACCTTTGGTGACTGTTACATCTTCACTCAAGATGGGGCTCCAGCCCACATATCCAATTTGACAGAGGTGATGCAAAGAGCATTTCAGCAGTTTTTGGGACAAGATGATATAGCCTCCCTCAAGTCCAGATATCAATTCCCTAGACTTTACTCTTTAAGATGGATCCGATAGCAATGTTTCTACTACTATTCAGATTTGAAGAAAGCCCTTCTGTCTTCATGGATCAAGTTGGATGAAGAGGTGGTAGGCGCTCATGCAACTCAGTGACCACTCATTAGCAGGGCTATGATCAAGGCTAAAGGTGGTTATTTTGAAATGTAATTACTGCAATGGATTGACAATTTACATTAGAACGTGTGTGCCAAATTCCATTATACTACCTTTAGTTTATTTTGAATAATTAAGAAATATCAATGGGTAAATCTTTCTGGGACACCTTGTATATACACACATATCATTTAGCATCCGTTTTCCATGCTGGCATGGGTTAAGAGAGGTTTGACTGGAACTGATAAACCGGAGAGCTGTACAAGGCTCTAGTCTGGCTTGGTTTTTCCTAGGCTGGATGCCCTTCCTAACGCCAACCACTCCAAGAGTGTAGCAGGTGCCTTTTATGTGTCACTGGCACAGATGCCTAAGGTTGGAAACAAAGTTTTGTCACATTTATGACATGATCACTTTCAGGGTACTTTTCCAGTACTTACTGTAAAATATGCATTAATTTTTACATTCTAATGTGTTTTTTGCCACCCTTTACAGACTACTTTATACCACAGTGGTTAATTTTGTATCGATTTTACCTTTTATACTGTTGTATATAATAACTACTACCATTAGAGATTTCTATTGAAGTTATCACTTTCATTTTTCAGATATAAATATGTATCCACAGTTCTAATAGCAGAGAAAAAAAGACAAGACTTGGCACTAAGCAGGAAAGTATTGCAATCAACTGAAGATGATGGTTATGCTGAATATGTATTTGAAAACAACTCTTTAGTTGCACATGGAGTGATAATAGCTTTTTACTGTGAATGATACAGAAGCAACATAAATGGCAATTTCATGTAGGCTCTCTATTTGATCCCAGTAGAAGATCAAATAGCTTTCTAATATTTTTTGAGAGGAGTTTGTTGTTAATAAAATTACAATATCATTCTTAGAAATAGATATTTTTTAAAAGAAAAAAAAAAAACAAAACAAAAAAAACATTAATAACGGCTGTTTCAAGATGTTTTTTAGTGGGGGTTGTGATATGGCCTCCCAAGACTGACATAGTTCATGTGCCACCACTAGAACAGTTACAAAATGGAAATTCCAGAGGGGCGTCCCGGAGTGAAAGTATCAGGCTTAGTGTTTAGGTCACATAAGGACAAGAAACTAGTTAAGACAGGACATGAGGCGAACTTGCTCAAAGGAGCAGAGGCAATGGTACTAGCAGAATGTGAAGCAGAGGAATCAACACACCAGTAGTTTTTCATTGGATACAGTATACTATGTGTGTATAGTATCAGTGACCAAGATGAGCAGAAGGCCAGTCTTTGCCATGTTGAGTATGCATGTTCACCAAAAAAGATCCTCAGTGATAGTAAGTAACTTAAAAGAAGAGTTCTATTTGAGAGCCATCAATGTTTAGGGTAGGGGTGTTTTCTTGGTGTTTATGAGTGACTGTGGTGTTTCAAGGAGACAAGATTAACACGATCCCAGTAGAAGATCTCAGGCTGCTGTTTCTAGAGTTAGTGTAGGTTTGGCATGAGGTATTTTGGTTGCATATAGATGATACTTGGATGCATGAGGTTGGGGAAGAATGAAGGATGGCAACATCTGAGTATTAATGGATGTGGTACCAAGTAGATCGTCAATATATAAGAGAAAGAGCATAGAGGAGAAAACTTAAGCTTGGGGTACATAGAGAACTTCAGTAAGATTTGACAGGAAGCCATTGATGCAGGAGATGACAGACGGAACTCAAAGGTTGGCAGTTTTGATAGATTTGTGTGCTACATACAATTGAATGCTTTGTAGATGTTGAGTGAAACGAAACTCTTTTTTCAGCGATTTCTTAAAGCCAAAGATCCATTGGTGAGTGGCATAAGAGAGAGATTCAAGGTGTTGAGATAGGTTGTTAATGGCTATCTACATTAGCTTTGAGGTAGTAGAAGTAAATGCAGTAGGATGATTAATGGCACAGATAGAGAGAGAGAGATTGAAATATTTGGTGTGTAGAAACTAGCTCTGGTACACAACATCTGAGTAAGGGAAGGTACATTTTCCTGGTCAGTAGCCTTATTGGTGATTTCATACTTGGCATGAAGGTGTATGATGGAGTGGGCTTGATGGAGAGGGAAGAGAATTTTTAGAGTAGATTTACCTCATATGGTCCATGTCAAGTTGAATGCAAAATAGGCAGCAAAAGAAGGGATTTTCTGTTTATAGAAAGAATTATTAGGTTTGGGAGATGTGTGATACATGAAGGCATCTTTCACAGTTCAACATGAAATATATGATGGTGGTCATACAGGAGTTGCTGTGCTGGCGATAAGGTCTCCAATTTGTAGGTGTCAGTGATTTTCTTCAAGTATTATAAGATGTTTTGTTTGAACTTACAGTACAGCATGAGTGAAACACTTGGAGGATTCAGAGCTATAATTGTTAGTGGGATGAGGAGAAAAAGATATACATGAAAGGATGATTACAGTCAACTGTTTAAATTCTGGTACTGACAAACCCATTACTACAGCCACCTTTTTTTTTTTTTTCAATGTTGCCAAGTCACTACAGGAGACAAAATACAGCCACTCCTCACTGTTCAAGCTTATTTACCCCCCCCCCCCCCTTCACATTCAGCTTCAGTCCAGTAAGAATTATTCAACAATCAAGCATCTCTGCTACCCCACTCCTCACTAAGCGAAACTATTTAGCAAAGCTTTGTTAATCTTGATTACTTTCCTATTCCTCTTCTAAAATCCATATCAATGTATTGAGTGTGTGCATGTGTTCTATTTAAGCATGCATGGACTAGTTTCAATAGATTACCCAAAGGAAATCATTCAGTGTATCAATGAATAGGAAGGCAATAGTAATAAAGATGTGTTGTGTAATGTCCATAGGACACAACACAAACATAGACATATAAATTCACACATGCACACATCGGAAATGTCAACCAGTGTACCAACCTGCCATTAACTGAACAACAGATTCAGTTGTAATAAAAGATAGATCGTTAAAACAACAACAAACAATTTAAGAACAAAGTTTTATTTAATGCAACCATTTAAAATCCACCCCCCCACCACTCCCACCAAATTTTTAAATGCTAAACATTATGAGAAAAGAAACTAGGAAAAAAAAACAAAAAAAAAAAACATGTGAAATTGCAAGGACAGATTAAGTAAATAAAGAAATGAAAATAAATTAAAAAGATATTTGAGAAAAGAAAGTGCAGACATCATTGGAAGAATCGGTGAAAGACAAGAGACTTGATTCCAATCTTCTGAGTCTGAAAGATTAGCTCTTTCATCTGTAATCTCAACAAAACCTCAGGTTTATTCACTTTGGACAAGGCATTCTGACAAGGCCAAAGGTTTTTGCCTCAAGAGACAGTGAGGGGCGTGCACCCACCCACTTACAAGCAATCAGGTAGGTTGTGGCTTGTAATCATTTGCTTAGACATTCTGCAGTTCATCATGACTTGACTCTTTGCTGTCCTTAAGTTCTGCTTTTTCCTCATCAAACTGTTCCTTGTTGATGTTTTCATTTGATGTCTGATTCTCATCCATTCCACACAAGTCAGAAAACTCTACAGTGTCCTTAGTGATGCAATCTACAAAAGGAATAAAAACACATTCACAGGAAATTATTTCGATTAATCCAGTCAAATCCATGCAAACATTGCAGCATGGATGAAAATAATGCTAATAAAGAACAACATTTACTCTTAAAACAAAGTATAGTAATAACTTTCAAAATTAACTATCGTTTTTTTATGTAAAACATCGTCCTGTGGATACAATACGTATTTACAACAACATTAAAGTTAGATAACATTCCTTTGATATATTGCCACTAGTTTGTCAGTCAGCAATGTCAGCTGTCACCAAATACTTCTAATCTCCAGTCATGTGATTGTAACTGGTAAACTGAAATTAAAATGTTAACTACATCAACTAGATTATTTATTATTTTTATCCTCATTTAACATCTGTTTTTCCATGCAGGCATGGGTTAGACGGTTTGACTGGAAACTGCCAAGCTGGGGAGCTTCACCAGACTCCAGTCTATTTTTGGCTTGGTTTCTACAGCTGGATGCCCTTCCTAACGCCAAC
>JAOPUL010006720.1:22244130-22257677 GCA_027564515.1 Octopus rubescens | reverse complement strand
CCACGCAGTGGGATTGAACCCAGAACCATGTGGTTGGGAAGCAAGCTTCTTACCACACAGCCACGCTGCGCCTATGAATATTTGGTAATGGAAGTGTTTTTAAAAAAATCAGATAAGACAAATATCCTTTTGTTATCAAATCAACATTGCCAGGTAAGTCTACTTACTGTCTCTACTGTGATAGTCTTCATATACTACTACATACACTACTACCACTTTTACCGTATATGTGATAGTCTTTGTACACCTACACCAACACTACCCTGCTAGAAATCACAATGAATTCTCCTTTAATCATATAACCATCTTTAAAAAAAAGGGACACATTGAATGATGTAGGATTACATTATCCAAAGTCTCCCCACTCCCACAAAAGAAAAAGATGGGATGGTGAAGACTGGAATATTTGTGATCATGTTAGCACAATCAAAATAAATCCAGGATAAGTCTGGTTTAATAATTCTAATTTTGGTAAAAAGCCAGCAATTACAAGTAGGGGGGGGGGGTGATTACATTAAGTTCAGTATTTGACTGTTACCTTATTTTATAGATTTGAACTCAGAAAATAAAGAGTTGAAAGAAATGCCACTAATGATACTACCAGCTTGCTGGCTTAGTTTAGTTTAATTATAAACAGTTTAGATCTATACTCCACAATGTGCCATAGATAATGTCTGCCTACAAGAATTTGTACACCTAGCTATGCATAAGACTATGGCAGTGTTTCTCAACCATGTTTTATCTATGGCCCTCTTTGATTCCTATTTTACTCAAATGTACCCTCCTAGCCATTTCATGTTTAAAAAAAAATCATATTTTTATAATTAAATATTATTAGGAATTGTATAAAAAATAGTTAAAATATTTTGTATAAGTATAACCTAACCAATTTATTGCAGGTAAATTTTAACAATAAAATTTTATATGAACCACTAGACTATAGCATCACAATGCAAATTACACAACTTCTTAAAGACTAAACTGATGGGAACTAATTATAATTCTCAATATCATGAGGCCTTTAACCCTTTCGTTACTATATTTCTGTTGAAATTTACCAACTTAGTTTCAATTAATTTTAAAAATAATGAAAAATTTACACAAATAACTGTCACTATTAAACTGGGGTTTAGAACATAAATTAACCTGAAATTTTGGAAGATTTTAACTTAGATTACTTTAAAACCAGAGGTTTGTATCATGAAACCGGGGATGGCTTCAGGCACATTAGTATCAAAAGGGTTAAAAGAGGGCATTTTTTGCCAAGGGGGTTCTATGTAGCCTTATTGTTGGTGGGGAATGGGGTGTTTTTAATGTGAAAATTCTGCTAAGTCATGCATTTAAATTCATAATAAACCTATTTATAACCAAAACGTTATTTTGGTTGGTCTCATTCCTTGTGCAGCAATTCATGCAGGAAAAAACAAAAAAACAAAAAACACCAAAACAACAACATATAACAAACAAAACACAAAAAAAAATAAAAATGAATGCAAACCAAGACAAAAATAATAAACACCAAACTAATGCAATCTTTGGAGAAAAACAAAAAAGAAAAAAAAAACATCCAAAATTTTGGTAGTCTTTATGTAGTTGACCTCAAAAGTGTTTTGGTCCAAAACCTGTAGATAAAGATTATATATATATACATATATAAATTATAGATATTAAATATATATATATCATATAATATATATACAAGCACACACTCATACATACATATGCCTTACATTCATTTTTCCAGTCTAGCATCTGTGGGGTAGATTTTGTTAAAACAATTGTTTTTACAAGGTCTGTTGATACAACTGACACTTCTCACTTGCCATTCTTCCTTATTTTGACATGAACCCCACTCAAAACCAATACGGCACAAGTGGTTCCAAAGATCCAATCTTTGTATACCTAACATGGTTAGGTATACTGACTCTTATTCCCATATTTCTGTTGAAATAGATTTTGTTTCAAATTATTTTTAAAATAATGAAGAGTATGGATTAAACAGGGCAGGAGGAGACACATGGGTTGGTGAATCACTGAAGAGGTCACAGGATGTGTGACGAAAGATTTCAGACAAAGGACACTAAAGTAAGAACAATAATAAAGCTGGTGTTTGTAACAGATTAACATGATGTTTTAATGGAAAACTTTAATTGACATCATTTAAAACAGGAAGTTTGTATTATAAAACCAGGTGGTCTCAGGCAAGTTGGCATAAAAAGGGTTAAATTGCTTTTAGAACTAGATGTCACCTAATACTAGCAAAGGAGGGAGTCTATGTGTGCAATAGCTCACAGTTTTCAATTTGATTCATTTGTATTTCTAAGATCGCAGTCTGTTGTATAAATGATATGGCCATCTTATTTATTTATTTATGTAATTTGAATAGTGGTCTGTACCACAAAGTGGTTAAAGGCCGAAAGTTGGTGATTTTAATAGAATGGCAGTGAGTTGAGTAAAGGTAAATTCCTGTTAAACCAAATGATTGAATATTGAATCCTTGAACCCGTTTCATTTCATTCCCTCATCATTTAACATCCATTTTCCATGCTGGCATGGGTTGGATGGTTTCACAAGATCTGGCGAACTGTATGGCGGTGTCGAGTTCCAATGTCAGCTTTGGCATAATAGCTATAGCTGGATGCCTTTCCTAATGCCAATCACATTACAGAGTCTACTGGGTGCTTTTGCCGTGCCACCAACACTAGTTAGGTTGCCTTGTAAACTTGCAAGAGAGAGAAAGAACAGGGGAAAAAGGAAAAGCTCTCATTACTAAGAGGGGAGTACTTGAGAGGGAAAAGTGGAGGTGGATGGCCTTATGCCAGATGTCTTGCATCACACCATTTATTTACCCACCATCTGAAGTCAATAAGAATCAATAAGTGCTAGTGACACGTTAAAAGCACCTATGCCGATGACACATGGAAGCACTTGTGCTAGTGCCACTTTAAAGGTGCCTGGTACATTCTCTGGAGTGGTTGGCATTAGGAAGGGCATCCAACCGTAGAAACCAAGCCAAAACCCACTAGAGTCTGGTGCAGCTCTCTGGCTTGCCAGTTCTAGTCAAATTGTCTAATCCAATGACGATGACTGAAACAATTGAATATTTATCACACTTGACAAAAGAAAAATAATCATGGATGGATTATATTGACTCAGAATATTTGAGAACAAAATAACGAACTTCAACATCAATTTTTATGATTTAATTTAACAAAATACTCAGAAACATAAAGCTTAAATGAATCTGAAGTTGAGGCTCAGTACAAGCTGTGTAACTTCAATAATAATTATGTGTTTACAGTTGACATAATACTCATATAACATTGTTTTGTTGATAAGCTAAAAGTACAAATAAAAACCTCTGAAACCTATACACTGAGTGAGAACCATTAAGGTATTCATCATCATCATCATCAAACTTTTAAAAATATAAATGCACTGAAATCATTATGGCCATTACTCAAAGAAATACTTGTGAACTGTTGTATTTTGTGATGTTCTATATTAATCTAAGTATATTTAAAATACATTTTGCTTTTGAAATCCTTGGAGAGTTTAATATTGGTTTCAGAACATTAACTTTTGCTTTAATTGCTCATAGTTACTGAAGTATGTATTACAACATCAGTTATTGCAGAAAATCAATTTATATTCCTTAAGTAATTGTGTCTTCTTTTCAGGCAAAATGAGATTATTACCATGACTGTCTCACTGTCCCTGGCTGAAAATAAACTGATAAGAACATCACTTCCACTTGTTCACAGGTAAGTAGTTTATCATGGAAATGTCAGGTTTTATTTCAAAGTTCAGATATATGTCAGAAGGCAACAATTTACACAAAAACCTGAACTTGCAAAACTATTCAACCAATACCAACCAAGAACAAATATTTTAAGCAAGCATTGCTGATCCATTTGATAGAAAAAGCAGTCAAATTTCATCAAATCACACTACCATTTTTTACAAGAAAAAAAAAACATTAGATAATAATCTTGGATATACTATGGCCTGAAAAGCAAAAATGAAAAAAACAAAATTGACAATCACAACTGGAATGTGTGATCATAGGTCAGTTTGATGAGGCCTGACCTGACAATAAACAACAAAAACATTTAAAAGAAAAAAACAAATCTTGTATTGATTATTGTGAGTGGACAAGAACTGGAATATATAGATTCCAGTCACCATTACACACACACATATTTACATACATTTCAAGCTGATCTGTTTGTATAGAAGAGTGTACAGTAACAATGAATTACTTGTTACCATACAAATTGTAAGATGTAATCCAGTACAACTTTTGACTCGCCACAGGTGCCTTCTGCAATGGGACTCTCGACACAGGTGCTTTCTGCAGCAGGACTCTTGGTATGGGTGCTTCTTGCAACGTGACTCTCAACACAAGTGCTTTTGGTAACAGGACTCTTTTTTTGGAAAACCCATTACCACTGCTAAATAGATGACCAAAATAACAAAAGCTATCAACTACCTCTAGGAAGCCTAACTAAGCTGTCATGGGAATTTATCTCATATATACTCATACTTCAAATAAACTACTCCTATGTAACTGCCACATATGGAGCTTACTTACTTTCCCAGTCAACATGCCACTACACCACATAAAATTCCTAACAACCTCTTTTCTGTATATCAAGAATGGTCACCTTCACCAATGGTCATAGGGCCCTGCCATCTTTCCTGCTATTTATTAGGAGAGAAACTATTTCGAGTGTAGACTCCTGTCTTCTGCATGGAGATCACTTCTCAGATGACAACAGAACCCTGGCTTCTTTCTTGTTGACTAAAACTTTTGTTTTTGCTAGGTTTATTTTGAGGCTTCTCAATTTTGGGCTTGCTTCCTCATTTTGACTTACTTCTCAAGTTCTTCAACAGATTCTGCTATAAGAACTGAGCTATCTCGGCTCTTTTTACCACAAACACCCTTTTTATGAATCAGATATAATAAACAGGAGCAGACTCCTGTACACCAGCCTAGCCTGCACATTTAATTCCTCATTGAACTCCTTGCCAACTATTAACTTGTTTTTGGCATTTCTGTACATGACTCTCACATGCCATTCATCCACAGCTAGTTATCTTAATGGTCATCTGACTACAAAGTACCTGGTCAAAGGCCTTCTTCAGATTTATGACTGCTAGATATAGTGGCTTGCTCTTAACTAAGAACTTCTGAAGTTATTTCACAATGAAGAATGAGACAGATTGGGTTCCTTAACTCTGGAAGGTCAACCTATCTGCACTATCCTGCTTCATGGGGGTGAATCCAGTAAGACTGCGAGTACACACAGTGAAAAACAAGTATGTACTTGCAGTGGCATCCTATCCTGGCACAAATCTAAACTGCATCTCATCTAAGCTAATTCTCACCCTAATCAGTTGTATTTATAACCCTTTCTGTTACTTTTATGATTTAATCCAATTTGATGCTTCTGTAGTTGCTTCTTTCAAGAACATCTCTGCCCTTGTAGCAGCTGATAATGATACTGTTCTGCTAGTCATTGGGGAAGGCAGCACTATGTACCACCTGACTGACTATGTGAATGACTAGCATGTACCTGACTTTGCCAGATATTTTCAGCATCTCAACAACTATTCTTAATAGTTCAGCAGCTTTCCTTCATATCCTTAACAGCACTTTTAATCATACAACTGTTGACTTCTATAGCTGGTCCCTCTGATGGGTCTACTTTGGAGCAGTCCCTCGTTATCCAATGCATTTTCCTCATTCAGTAACCTATCCTGGTAATGTCACCAAACCTCTTTCTTCTTAGTGTCAGTGAAAATAAGTGTGCTGCAATAATCTCGAACAAACTTTTCTCCAACATCTTGAATCACACTGGTACACTGCTTTACAAACTAGAATTGCTGAGCTACAAGTAGTGATGCATGAAATAAGAGATCCCTTACTCAAAAAGCAGGTAAAGGTTAGCAACAAGGGCATCCAACAGTAAAACAATGCCTCAATAATATATTCATCTAACCCATGCTAGCATGGAAAAACAGATGTAAAAACAAATCATTAAGATCGAAAGGCAATGTAATTCTACTGCAATATGGTGACAGAAGGGTTAACTTTAGTTTATAAAATTAGTTTGAGAAGGCTTAGTCAAGGGATTAAGATACAGTGCACACAATCCTTTTCAGGGCCCTCAGTGATTGGTGGGCGGTGGACTTCAATGCTAGTAATACAGTGGACTCTTTTATAAGTGACGATGGTGCATAATATTCTCTTTTCTTCAATGCATAACTATTCATAATTAGCTTTTTAATTCTCATAGCATTAAATATAACACTAACTGTTTTGCATGCGTATGGCATCATTGAATAATTTATTCTCTAAACTACGTTAATTTTTAACACTAATTAGTGTATATTATTGTACATTTAAGTCACTAATTACTCTAGATTGGCAAATATGGTGAAGCCTATGTTTCACTGAAGTAAAATAATTGAAACATATTTGGCTGTCTCATACTTGATGGGGTGAGTAAAATAATAATGGTTATTAATACTTTTTGTTTAGTTTCTGGTGTAATGAGAGAGAAGTTGGGCATAAGAGGAATTATATGCAGTGTGCAAGAGAGAAGACTGCGCTGGTTTGGTCATGTAATGCGGATGGATGAGGAGAGTTGCATAAAGAAGTGCTGATCACTTAAAGTGGAGGGAAGCTGTGGAAGAGGGAGACCCAGGAAGACATGGGACAAAGTATTGAAGGCCAATCTCAAAACACTGAACCTTTCGAAGGAGATGACAGAGGGCCGAGATATGTGGCGCATTGCTGTACTTGAGAAAACCCACCCACCACAACAGAATTGAGATCCTAAAACTAAGGTGCCACATAAAAGTGTTGGTGTGGGTGCTGGTGATGATGCCACATGAAAAGCACCCAGTACACTGTGGAGTGGTTGGCATTAGAAAGGGCATCCAGCAGTAGAAATCAAGCCAAAACAGACTATGGAAACTGGTGCGGGCCCCTGGCCATACCAGTTCCTGTCAAGCCATCCAACCAATGCCAGCATGGAAAACGGACGTTAAATGATGATGATGATGAGAGTTAAGTAGATGACCAATCTCCTGGTTAGGTCACCATTAACCAAGTAACTTTTATCCCAGATTTGGTTCTTATTCTCCACTACCATTTTCTTACATCCACTTTCCATGCTGGCATGAGCTGGATGGGTTGTCTCAGTCTAAGTCAGTTGTTATTTAGAGTTACTGCCTGCCTAGACAGGTTTGGGACCACACTTCTCACATTCCGTTTTTCACCAGAATTTTTATGGATGGATGCCTTTCCTAACACCAACTACTTTACAGTGTCCTGCAGCTTGTGTAGTTTGTCTTGTCCAGAGACAATAATGGAACATCAATGAATAGGACAGAAGAGCTTTGTTAATTTTCCCATTACATGTTAAATAGTCTGAGTCAGTGCCCTTAACTCTCCCAGACTAGAGTAGATGATGTAACTGCTCTTCAGTTTAAACTTCTATAGGTAAAAGATAGGCAGGGAGTTCTGAAGAAGGAATGATTGAGTAAAATATATTTTATATGGGGTTGGCAGGCTGAAAAATGGACATTAGGTGCAATGGAATTGGGTGGTACACAGTTTTCTAGTTCAGGAGCTTTGGTAGTAACAATAGAAGAGATGGAATGGCAACAGACACACACAATGTACCAGTGGGATAATGGTTGTGTTTGTTTTATACAGCACCTGGTAATCAACAGCATCCCTGGGTACAGATTCCAAATGGTACAGTTAATGGCTCACTATTTTTGACAGTAACGATAACAACAAATATTATAAGGCACTTCTGGTTTGACAGGATCCAAGGTGTTCAAGGACTGCATCAGGCTCCAATATCTACTTTGTCATGGTTTCTATAGTTGGATGTCCTTCCTAACACCAGTCACTTAACAGTGTGTACTATGGTGCTTTTTTCATGGTATCAACACTAGTTAAGCCGTCATGCAGTTTGCAAGACTAAAATCCCCTTCAACTGAATGGGGCTACAGTAAAGAGGAGGTAGCTTTATGTGAGAAGATGAGGGGCTTAAATATGAGCCAGGACAAAAGCAAATTTCTTGCTGTAGAGGAGCTGCATGGCTACTCCTGTCATAGAATCTCAAATGCTAGTAACAAACTATTGGTCAACCTGAGGATATTGTAACAAATATCTGGAAATGGTGCCATACAGTGTTCCTGAATGCAGAACCTCAATGCAAACTTGTTAACAATACAGCCATGCCCGTGAAACAAATTGGTATGTCAATCTTTGTTTATCATCCAGATGCCCCAGGATTGTTAGTGTCTGTGTAGCCAGTGTCTTATAAAGGGGTCCATAACTGACCAGGGCGGAATAATTTTCTGGACTTTATCCAAGACACGTGAAGTAAATAATATTCTTTGAATACTTGAATGTTTTTAACATGTTACCTGTGACAGATTCCAGTCTATAACAGGTAACATTGCCAGATAATCTGGTACCTATTTTCTGAAAGCTAAGGCGAACTGAGGTCATGTAGAATAAAGTTTTCTGTACAAAAGAAACTCAATGAAATACCTGCAGTGGTTTAACCTATTAACCTCTACTTTAGATATTACTGGAGTGTTACCTGTCACATAGCAGGTTATTCTGGAAGTTATACTTTTAACATTATGACTAATTTGATAAAAGTTAAATCATGATTATTGTTTTATGTCATATTTCCTGATATTACTCATGAGGGCAAAAGTATACATTCACAGTTATTCATCATGTGACAGGTAACACCCCAGTGTATTAATATTATAGTAGCAATTGTAGGGAACAGTTTGCTATGAATTCTTAAGTTAGCGAATATCCTAGTAATTAATGCAAAAAACATTTACTCAGCTCACAGACAACTTGGTTGAAAATCATCTATGGGAAAATATTCATTACAATAAGTATTAATTATTGCAGAACCTTTTTCAGTTACCACCAACTACTCTGTCATTTACTCCCGTTCCTCTTCCTCCTCTGTTGCTGTGTTTAGCATTCCTTTACTCATTGCCTGCCACCAAGTCTAGTATGTGCACTCATCCGTCACCTCTTATATTAACTCTCACAGTATCTCTCTTTTACTCTCTCTCTCTCTCCTTCTCTCCATATGATGTAAAGCATGACAGGAGAAACCAACCAACCAACCAACCAACCAACCGTTATATTGGCAATTATATAAAGATGTTCCAAACATATGCCTAAAATAAAATGGAAGTGCAACACAGCTGCTCTGAGTCCAATATTTTTGGACTACAATTTAATGACCTAATATCACCTCCAGGTCACAAGTTCAAACCTTGCTTCAAGCAAATGCATGTTGCACATAGATGACACTATTTGTCTCAGTTGGCCTGGTTGACATTAATTCAAAACCTTACAACACCCTGGGCTTCCTTCTGCTGCTTGCTTCAATCAGCCTGTGTGTAAATAAATGCCCTTTAACATTGGAATGGTGAATGGAAAAGAAGATAAACAGAAAAACATAAGTATATGGGCTACTGACTACATGGTTACGAGTTCAAACCTTACTGAGAACACTGCTTGTTTCAGTTTGCCCAACTGTACAACAACGAAAGAGAAAAAAAAAAATTAAAAAAAAAAAAAAGGATGTTTCTGAAAATATTTTTGTTTTAAAATAAAATTTAGTGTGATAGTAAGATTATACACCTTTAAAAATTTCAAATGCTGTGGTGCTCCAGGAACTATTTAAGGGTAGAACATCAACTAAGAAACAGTGAATAGACATTGCAGGTGGTTTGTACAAGGATGGAGGACATTTTCTCAGGACTGATCTTTCCATATGTAATTCTTTGCCAATGTCTACAAAAAACACCTGAAACACAAATATTTCAAGAAGATTAAGACAAGACAGATATATGCAATCACTCCTCACTGCATTTTATTTTTTATTTAAATAATAAGAGTTGTCCTCACTGCCCCTGTTGATCATAGTAACTTATATTAGAATTTCTTTTATATAGCAGTGACACTAACTTACAATCTCACATGATGTCAAGACAAGGAGACAAGCACGTGCACACACACACACACACAAACATACATACAACAGACTGCTTTCAACTTCATCTACCAAATCCACTCACAAGGACTTGGCTGACTAAGACTATAGTAGAAGACACTTGTCAAAGGTGCCAACAATGAGCTGCTTAAGAAGTTCACTTCCCACTCATGTGGTTTTGGGTTCAGTCCTACTGCATGGCACCTCAGGCTGGCCAAAGCCTTGTGAATGGATTTGGTAGGAAGAAACTAAAAGAAGTGTATCGTGCATGTGTGTGTGTGCATGTAAGTGCACGTGTCTCTGCCTGGGCTTTACAATGATAATCACAAATGGGCATCCTGTCATACATACATACATCACATTAGTGGATAAGTATTCTTCATTTGTCGGGTAACCAGACTACCATTAGTTTCATATTGGGAGAAATATCTCAACAATTATTCAAGTGTAACTTGGGACGGTGGTGTTCGTCTCCAGCTTGGATAAAAACAATATATATATATATATATATATACATACATGGGGTTAAAAGTATAATAGAAAGGAACTTGTCACACTACTGGTTCCAGCTGACTCTATGCTGGGGCATCACCATCAAACAATATTAGAGTTGAGAAAACATGGCTCTAACAATCAAAGAAACAGAATATCAAGCCAGCTGGGTTTCATCATTATTGGTGCAGTCAGAATCACAATATAAAGAGCTTCCCTGCCAGAAATCAAAGCCAGGCCACCAAGATGAAATTCAGAAATACTGAGCTCTACTTCATAAAAATATGCCATCTCAACCCCATGGCAATTATATGGGTATACACACGGCTTGGGTTTATGGCATCAAGTAAATGCAATGTTTTCCTGGAAGAGTAACTGCTCTATCAATTGTAGTCCCAGATGATCTGTTACCTATTTCTGACAGCTAGGTGAACTGAGGTAAAATAACAGGTTCTGCAATGGAAGAACAATAAAACACCAGTAGATTTAGCTCCTTCATAGCTAGATTTCTAATAACTACATTGCCTGTTTTTCCATGCTAGCATGGGTTGGATAAATACATTTTTGGGGTCTTTGTTTTACAACCACATGCCCTTTGTGTCACTAACCCTTACCTGTTCTTCAAATAAGGTAGTGTTCATTCAACTTGTCTTTGAAAGTGCCAAGCTAGAGGGTGATTTATTAACAGGGAATGTCAACAAATGAAACTGATTATAATTTCTGACTCCACAGACCTTTTTGTCATTGTTCGAACCTGCTGCCCTCTTTGATAGGTGAGAACCATGTCTCACACACACATTACATTTTTTTGGCATGGATTCTCCAGTTAGATTACTGTTCCACTCCTCAACTACTTCATAGAGTCTACATATTTAATTGTGACACCATCACTAGAGATGACTAACTACCAGTGTCTTCTTTATCCAATGATGTCACTGCTCATTTGTCTACCAGCTCAAGAGAGATATAGGGAAGATATAGTGATGGAAGACTAATGGGTGTGTGTGGTTGTATGTAAGAAAGAAAGAGAAATAATGTGAAGGTAACAATTACATGGAGTGCAGCAGAAAAAAACCTACCACTCTTGCTTCAATGCATATTAATTGGTGAAATTACACAGGTGGTAATGATGACTTCCTGTAGCTAATGTTTGACCGTTTTTGTTTTTTTTTCAATTACCATCATGGTTTGGAACAGTGCACATTGTGTGTTCGCTGTTGAAATGTTTTTCAACCTGTAATATGTGGGTGTGTGTTTTTTTTGCCACATCTAGTACTGTACATATAGTAGTTCATGATATAAAGAGATCATTCAATTGAAAGAACTATACTTTAAGTTTTAATACCAACTCACTCACCCAGAGACTCATCGTAAAGTGTTTATGTTTATGTCTTCATCAAAATCTCATTACAACATCAAATATGAAATCCCAGTAGTGCTGCATTTACCTCCTATAGGCTTAGCAGGCTGAAACCTAGGCCTCAAAATCTAGGTGTATATTTTTGACACTGTCATAGGTATTTTAGGAGTGTTCTCACGAGTGAAATAGCCTTGGGTCACTCTTTGTCTAAATCCAGCATTGGGATCTAGTTGGTCATCAAAAGAATTAGGATGATGATGATGATGATGATGATGATTTAATAATATTAATCTAAATTTCTATAATATCCCAATTATATATAGTGAAAATTAATTAAAACTTAAGCACAGTCAATTCATTAGAAATTTAACAATGAAGTTTAATCACAGATGTTGGTAATAATAAGGAATCATTCAGTTTTAAAAAGAAAATATAAGAAAAACTAAACAAGAAAGAAAAAAAATGAAATTGACTTACATCTATTGCATTGTTGTCATTAGATTTAATAATTCCTCGTTGCCATGAATTTTCAATATCCGCAAGACATGGTAATCCGATAATGTCGTCGATATCAGAGAAAGGCTCTAGTGTATCTACACAGTCTTTCATTACAGAGGACAATTGCAAATAGTCATCAGAATTATCTGAAGGGGTCACATAAAAGTCATCCGGTGCAATGAAATTCAGTAATTTCACTTTGATACGGTTGCTGATCTCCATGTTCCAATCAAGGAATGATAATAGAGGGTCTCCCTCCATATCACCTAAAGGTGGTTTCAGATTAAATGTCTGGCAATTCTCAAATGGATTCAAAATATTTTCTGTTTTAGAATCAGAGCAAGAAACAGTGTCTTTGGGTTTTATTAAATAGTTCGACATGAGACTGGTACTTAAACCTTGATCTAATTCTTCCCATTCATTAGGATTGTAATCAAACATGTCCAATGAATGATTTTCTATTTCAACAGGAAGGTTGTTTTCAGCATGTTGGTTTATGGAAGACTCTGCAGTTTTACCTTCATCTATGAAAGCAGTGGTTTGAATTTGGGAAGAACTAATTACGTTGCTGTTGAAATCACTGTTGTTTGTGGTATTGACATTTGGAAGGTTCTCTTTAATAAACGTTGGGCTGATTCTTTCATTGAGATCATTTTCAACAACACTTGTAATCGTCTGGTCATTTTGATCAGCTGGACAGTTTTCAGAGGACGTGGTGACCACAGTCTGGTCATCAGGGAACTGTTTGGCTATTGTGGTGCCACTTTGGATTGCTGGATAGTCATTACTCTTCATGCTTTCACTGTTGTCAGTGCTTGAATTCCCTAGATTAGATCTGTCAGGATCAATTGAAGAATTTGGAATGTCAAAGTCATCAAAAGTATCTTGGTAGACATCCAAATCAGAATCTTCATTTTCTGTCATTTTCATACCTAAACAGTTAAGAGCTGATTCAGTTTCTGTGGTCACAGACGTGACTGCTTCAACTTCAGGGGAAACGGGCGTGACTGCTTCAACTTCAGGGGACATGGGCGTGACTGCTTCAACTTCAGGGGACACGGGCGTGACTGCTTCAACTTCAGGGGACACGGGCGTGACTGCTTCAACTTCAGGGGACACGGGCGTGACTGCTTCAA
>JAOPUL010006720.1:22215988-22227704 GCA_027564515.1 Octopus rubescens | reverse complement strand
TGTATGTATATATATGTGTGTGTGTGTGTGTGTGTGTGTGTGTGTGTGTGTGTGTGTGTGTGTGTGTGTGTGTGTGTATACTTTTGGGACTATCAGTAAAATACTGAACTTTGATACTATTTAACCCAATGAGTCATAAAGAGGCATTATCAAATATACCCCAATCATGATCACCCCTTTTTCGGGTAATTTACATCAAACTATATCGTCTGAAGAGTCCGTTCCTTATGTAGGATGTGATTTCCGTGAGTTTTGACTGAAGTCTCCAGCAGTTTGGAGCCATAACGTGAACGATGGATGGCCGGCATGAAAGATATAAAGTTTGGGTCTTTGAAGGAAATTTAAATAAAGAAATCCACATAAAACATGTAGCCATGTTTTATATGGTTAGCAGATGAAAGGTTCATTAAAATCATATTGAAACTTCTCTTTCTCCTCTCCTTCCTCCTTTTCGACAACATTATAATCTTCATCATTAACATTATAATGTTTTTATTTTTTCCCTAATTGTATGAATTGTGAAGGCACGTGGCATAATGGTTAGGGTGTTCCACTGACGATCGCAAGTTCGTGGTTTCGATTCCCAGACCTGGCGACATGTTGTGTTCTCGAGCAAAACACTTAATTTCACGTTGCTCCAATCCACTTAGCTGTAAATGCGTGAACCCAGCGACAGAATGGAGCGTCGTTCCGGAGGAATTTTGTAATCTCAGTCCCTTAAACGCAATGGAAACCGAGCAACCAGCCCTATGTACCCTATGAGTCCTCAACACAGTCCAGCCAGGGGATTTTACTTTTATTCTCCATTGTCTGAAAATAAAATGTTTCCCTTGTAGATCTTATTTCCACTTCTCTCAAATCCTCATCAACCTTTATACGAGATCCAAACTCCTAATATTCATCCTTACCGTTTCATCCAATTTCTTCTTATCTCATCTTATTACACCCGTAATTACGTCTCTTCCCATGTCAGCCAGCACCATGACCTCTTCTCCTTCCCCTCCCAACGCTCATAATCCATTCACACCACAAATCTACAATAGTTTACAACACTGGACATTAACTTTTAACTCCTTTCTTAATATTGGTTTCAAATTTTGACACAAGGCCAGCAATTTCGGGGGAGGGGATACATCGATTAACTCGATCCCGATGCTAAACTGCTACTTTTTTTATCGACACCGAAAAGATGAAAGGCAAAGTCGACTTCGGAGGAATTTGATTCCAGAACGTAAAGACGGACGAAATACCGCTGAGCATTTTAACCGGCATGTTAATGCATCTGCAAGCTCACCGCCTCAGTTCCTTTCTTAATATTGTAGTCGTTTGTTTATTTATTCAGAAAATAATTCAGTTGTACAAATAATGGATTCTGATTTAGGCACAAGGCAAGCCGTTTCGAGGGAGGGGTGTAATCGATTACATCGACCCCAGTTTTAAACTGGTACTTATTTTATCGACCCCGGAAGGATGAAAGGCAAAGTCGACCCCGGCGGCATTTGAACTCAGAACGTAGACGGACTGAATGCCGCTAAGCATTTAGCCCGGCGTGCTAACGATTCTACCAGCTTGCTAACGATTCTACCAGCTCGCCGCCTTAAATAATGGGAGTCAATAAGCATTTTATTCAATAGAGTAATGCAAGTGTGAAATGGGTTAAGTGTAGCATAAAAACAATTGTTCCATTGTCTTTATTATGACACAAATGCGATACAGTCAGGTATACAGTATGCACAACATCCATAAGAATATAATACATTCACAGCTCTCAATTCATCAGACTTACCAAATATACAAGCGAGCAGTGACCTGTTAATAGTAATAGGATTAAACCAAAGCCACTCTTTGTACATTCTCAACATATCAAGCATTTAGTAGTCGTTGCTAAACTGCTTTGACTGAAGACATTTTGCATGTAACTACTATACTTACCACTGTACCCCCCCCCCAATACTTTCTCAATATGGAGCTATTACAGCAATAATAATAGTGGTAACAGCAATGATGATTACAATAATAATAAAATTAATAATACTCCTTTCTATACTAGGCACGAAGGCCTGACATTTTGGGGGAGGGGAGTAGTCGATTTTTATCGACCCCAGTTTGTAACTGGTACTCACTTTATCGACCCCCAGAAGGATGAAAGGCAAAGTCGACCCCCGGCAGCATTTGAACTCAGAATGTAAAGTCGGAAGAATTGCCGCTAAGCAAATTCTCCCGGCGTGCTAACAATTCTGCCAGCTCGCCGCCTAAAAATTAATAATAATAATAATGACTAGCTGGACCTGTGGAAAATTCACGGAAAACAAATGTAAGCATTTGTAAATTTGTAAATTGTGTGCTGGTGCCATAAGAAATGTTTCTATATTGTGACAGTTAAAGGCGGCGAGGTTTGGATGACTTAGAAAGCAATGTTTGCTTTGAACTCAGTAGAAACTGAAAGCAGTATGTAGTTATGTGTGTATGGAAGCGAGTGGGTGTACGTGTGTGCACGCCTTGTTCAGCTGTATGTATTTGTAGTTAGTCACACACAAGGACACACACCCATTATCTTTCATATACACGTACACACATCAATAAATATGCATACATGTTTTTGGTATGTATGTGTGCGTGTGAGACAGTGAGTGAGACGACGACATCTGCACATTAAGAAAACGAAAGTAAAAGAATTAATATTATAGCCGTCCAGCCCATGCTTGCATGGAAAAACTGATGTTAAAGGATGATGATGGGACATTACTGAAAGCGTGACACACGTCAAGTACAAGAAAAGAACATTAATGTATCAATATTATTGATAATCATTACAATAATTATATGGATAATGCAGGCTGTTGCATTAAGTGATATTAACTATAGTAATAGTATAAGGAATAACTATCATGGGTGTTATGTAACCTGCAATATTCCCATCCTGGCGTTGACTTGACTATGTAATTCATCATCATCATCTGTTTTCCATGCTGGCATGGGTTAGACGGTTTGACTGGGAGCTGGGGAGCTGCACCAGACTCCAGTCTATTTTTGGCTTTGTTTCTACAGCTGGATGCCAACCACTCCAGAGAGTGTACCACCGGCGCGCACACACATACATACATACATACATACATACATACACGATGAGCTTTCAGTTTCGTCTACCAAATCCACTCACAAGGCTTTGGTCAGCACAAGGCTATAGTAGAAGACACTTACCCAAGGTGCCACGCAGTGGGACTGAACCTGAAACGATGGGGTTGGGAAGCAAGCTTCTTACCACACAGTCACGCCTGCGCCTATATTGTAAGCATAAATTTATATTGACACTGTTTATTGCCTAAACTACTTTCATTAGTATTATGCATTCATTTGTTTATGCCAGTGCAGTCTTCCCTGTCAATGTGTTGACCACTTTCTCTATTAGATTTATCCTAATCTGTTTCTGTTTAACCCTTTATCATTCAGATTATTACTCTGTCAAATGTAATACTTATTTATCCACATCGTTTTGGCATCCAATTGCTGAAATCCACCCCCAAAAGGATGGTTGTTCAACCCATTTTGAAGAGCAGTAACACTAAATTATTGAAACCTCAACGATGCAAATTGGTTCATATTAAGAAAAAAGAACTGTTCATGGACGCAGGCACGGATATGGGGTTAAAGAAGCTTGTTTTGTCACCACGTGGTCCTGGGTTCAGGCCCTCTGTGTGGCACCTTGGGCAAGTGTCTTTACTATAGTCACGGGCTGATCGAAACCTTTTAAGTGGGTTCGGTAGACGGAAACTGAAAGCCCTCTGTGTGTGCCCATGTTTCTAACTATTAATAGCTATAAAGAAACATAGCCGTCCCACAGACATTATTATTCATTTTGACTCTTTCATGAAAAATATGTCTGGTCATGAGGAAAAGATTACCTTCCTTGGCAACGGGTGAGGTTTGGTGACAGGAAGAGCATCTAGCCATAGAGGAAAAAGAGCTATTCATGGATGTGGGATAAAAGAAGCTGGAAAAGTGGATGTTAAATGATGATAATAACAAAGGGCATTTTGATATTTGTTAAGACTCTGTTTGTCTGAGGTCCATTTATTTTAATGGCCCAGGATGGACAAAAAAGTAAAAAATAGTTCATGAGCTGGTGTTGAATCAATTGACCTTTGTCACTTCTAAAATTGTATTTTAAAAAAAAAATTTTTTTTTTTAGCCCTTTAACATACAGCTTAGTCTGTCAAATATAATGTTTATTTATTTAATTGCTTTTTGTATTAATCATGCATTTTCATAGCTTTGAAATTTTGATGATGTGATTGTTTATTTTCAGAATGACATTGTAGGGTAGGTGTGAAAGGCCAGATCTGACCAGTTTTGAACACAAAACCGGTGGAATATTTGGGCTGGATATGGCCTGTTTAAATGCTGACAGATTAAGACAGTGATTTAAAGCTGTAGAGTTTAACCCAGAGGTGGGGAACCGTTTCATGTTGGAAGGCTGCATTTAGTATTAGCAATCGAAAGACCAATGGAAACAATTGATTCCTAGGTCCGATCTGACGAAAAGTCGATCGCCCATTTATTTATATATATATATATATATATATATATAGATATCTCCACACATACATGGTAGATTTCCATAGTTGTCATTCACTAAATCTCATCAATCCAGAGTTATGGTAGAATACACTTGCCTATGATAATGCACAATAGGGTATGCTGCAAGAAGAGAACTAACATTTCACAGCCATTACTACTGATGACAATGATGATGATGATAATTGATGAATAGTGGTAGTGGTGATGAAAATAAAATTACAAATTTACTGAAAGTAACTTACGGTTAACTTTGGCTCTGTACCACGATTTATCCATGCTATATTGAGCAATGCACGGTTGGCCCGGTGATACCAACATCAAGATTTCCTCTTCAGGTTGCAATTGGGAATAATGCATATGAATCTTGTCTGCAAGTTGGCCAAATGCCGGTGCATATCTCGTACCTTGGCAGTGGAAATATTGTGGACTGGTAACATGAGTAATCATGACATTGAGGGAGGTACCAACTGGAAACTCTGGGCTCTTAAATCCATATGTGAAGGATCCAGACCTGAAAATATAATGTTGAAAAATATTATACATACTTGTGTTTACATTTCAGTATATACATACTTGTGTTTACATTTCAGTATATACATATTGGTTGGCCAAGGGCTATTGTAGAAAACACTTGCCCAAGGTGCTGCACAGTGGGACTGTATTTGAAACCATGCAGTTGCAAAGTGACTTTCTTAACCACACACAGTAGTTCTTTGAATCCAGCATGGGTGTAGGCAGACTTGCTTTGTAGAACTATTTGCATTCAATTCAGAATAGGGTGTCACTTGTAAATGCTTCTTCATTGGAACCAGCTGTTATATAATTGTGCAAGTAGGAAATATATTCTATTTGGTATTTTTTTTATAGAATAAAATCTGTCTATTAATTTATATTCTGTATTTATTTTCTACATTACAGAAAACATATTTACTAGAGTTTCTTCTAGAATGTTATTTGTATATTTCATCATGTATAACTAAATGTATATTTAGGATAAAACAACATTGATTACTGTCTATTGTTCACCTATAAAGAAACGAGTGCTAATACCTAGATTTCATTTAATGGCAACATCTTTAAACATACAATGCCATACATGAAGGCAAGTCAAAAATGAATGCCAAAAAATTGCATTACTCTCTGACTCTTCCCTACCTTCTCTACTTATCCCTCATAATATTCACCTTCTCACCTATTCTCCATCTCTCACTCTCCCACACAGCCTTCCAACCACTACCCACCCAATACTCCGTTCTCCTGTCCCAACTCACTTCTGCTCACCTCGTCCTTATATCTTGAGGATCCACCGCAACACCATCACTTTTAAACTCCTTTCCAGCTCCACCCTGGCCACCCCCACTCTTGTCTTCTATAAAGTATTGTGAGTAACCATGTAGCTCTTCTACAGCAAGAAATCTATTCTGTTCTGGCCCTTTCTCCCATACTTTAACCCCTCATCCCCTAGTTTAAAGCTGCTTCTTTGTCGAATGTAGACCCACTTATTTGAAGGGGATCAGTTTTGCAGGCTGCATGGTGACCTCACTGGTGTTGGTGTCCTGAAAAAAAGCACCCAGTACATGCTGTAAAGTGGTTGGCATCAGGAAGGGTATCCAGCTGTAGAAACCATGCCAAAGCTGACATTGGAGCACATAATCTTCAGACCTATCAGACCCTGTCAAACCATGGAACATAGACATTAAATGATAATGATTAATGCCAGATAATATTTCAGCCAAATTTGTTAAAAAATCTTTGACAAAAGCTAAATATATGCAATACACTTTGGTCCAAAATATTAGGAAGTTCAGTTGGCGATACTCAATTCCTGTTCTATACAGAAACTGTTCTAGATATTACTGAAAAGGGTCTTTTATTTTATTTACATATGTGTTGTTTCCTTCAAGGGACTGACAGAAGAATGACTTCAAAAATGTTCAACCAAATACAATAGTTGTATGGAAATACTATCATCAACATTTTTTTAAAAAAAAGGAACAAATTATAATAGTAAACAGTTACTTACCGAGTTTTCACAGAAACTTGAGATTTTGAATACCCCTCCCCTGGAGATATTACTGGCAACATATTGAAGCTGAGGTAGTTATGCCTGAAATATAAGCAAAAGATATATTTAATAATGGTTCAATATCAGTGAAAGCCATTGCTGCAATTAATTTTAGAATTGATGCCTGCATGGAAAAAGAGACGTTAAAGGATGATGATGATGATTGTCTATAGAAAAGAGAAGCAATAGAGACGACAGGTCATCTCATACCAGAATATTGTTCCTGGAGTATTAAGACGAAAATATACCAGTAGTTGTTGCATCGTTCCAGTTTCTCAACTATTGCCATCATCGTTATAACATTCACTTTTCCAGGCTTACTTGATTCAGACAGAATTTGGTGAGGTGGATTTTCTACATCTGGATGCCCTTCCTGTCACAAACTCTCACCTGTTTCCAAATAAGGTAATATTTCCCCATAACCAAACATGTTTTCACAATATTGGAAAGGAAAAACACTGCTTGCATGGTGATGACACTTGTTTACAATTACCATGTGGTGTCAAAGCAAAGAAACAGTAACACACATGCACGCACACACACACATATTTATTTACGTACAATGGGCTTCTTTCACTTTCTGCCGACCAAATCTGCTCACAAGGCTCTGGGCTATAGCAGAAGGCTCTTGCCTAAAGTGCCACACTGTGGTACTGAACTCAGAACCATGTGTTTGGAAATCAAATTTCTTACCACACAGCCACACCTGCATAATAAGAAATCTAACAAAAAAGTTTGTTTTTTTAAATTCAAATAACTTCTACTTCTACAACAGTTCAAGGTTCTCAAAATAATCAGTACATTGGAACAAAATGAAACAATGCCCATTCTATGCAAGAGCAGCCTAAATATAACATGCATTAAAAAATAAAATCTGTAAAGATATAGGACAGTGTGTGTGTTTTCCCTTAGCAACTCAACACATAACTTCTAATTAAAAAAAAGGTTTTCAAATGTGAAAAACAGGTTCTGCATTAAACAATATGGAACCATTAAAGCTACTTTGAGGATATTACTGTATTGAATTGATTTCATATTTCAGCTAAATTAAAATTCAACTTCATTATTTCATAATTTTCTCCAAGTTTGACATGGTTTCTACAGCCTCATACACTTCCTAACTACAACCACTTTACAGAATGTACATGGTGCATTTCAACCAGTGTGGTTGTTATGTCCTTAGCAAGGCAAAAAAATCCTTTTGATATTGTGTTGCCTCTAATATTAGGGATACGATTTTTCTATGTGAAAAACAGTGTATTTTACTATGGTGCTGACACCAGAGAGGTTGTCATGTCCTCAACAAGACAGGATTAACTCTTTCAAACCTGGGCCCCAGCATCTAACTTTACCCTCCAGATGGAGCTCACGAGTAACAATTGCAGGCAAACTAATGGACAGAATCACAAAAACATTCAGGAGAATAACAATAGGTCTATCTCTCAATTACCATATTTGTTCACCCAAATCACTACTTTCCTCATAACTTTCACCAGTTTGATTGTCCAAATCACTCTTCTAGCTGTGTAAACTCTTTGTCTGAAGAATAAGTATCATCAACAATTTCCTCAACTGCAAAGAGTCTAGGCCTTGCTTGTTTACAAGACGAAGTGCAGGGTTTGTCACTTGTTTCAGTGCAAAATTGGTTGTTTTTATTCTCGATTAAAAACAAAAGTAAACAACAGATATGGGGATACCATTATCAATGAGTCATAAACACACTTGACTACAAAGCTGCAACGTGATCAGTTGTCTAATTTTAGTATTTTATCTTCTTTTTCTGTGTGTGTTGTTCATTACCGCATAAGAACACGGTGTGGCAGAGTTAAGAAAGTCCTTTCAGTCCTATGTTGCCACTATTCAGTCAGCAATCACTTTATAGAGTGTACTGGATGCAGTTTATCTTGGCATCAGCACTAGTGAGGTTACCTTGGTACCCTGTAAGACAAAAAGGGCCCTCACCACTGCATATTGTCTCTGAGATGTGACTAATAGTGGGTAGGACAGAAGGTGACTGCAGATGGTGAACCAGAGAAGGAAGGAAGAAAGAAGCAAGAGTATGGAGGAGGCAGAGTGATGGAATGAGAGTGTGGAAGAGGGGAGAAATGGGCGAGATAAACTAAGAGTAATGAAAGAATTTAATGAGAGCTAGAAATTACAGAGGGTAGTGGAAGAAATAGTGGATGTTAATAATGAGTGATGGCTAGAAGTAGAGAAGGATATGTTCACAAGAGAGTGTGTGAATAAGGTATCAATGACAAAAGAGTAGTGAATTCAAATAAAGAAGGAAGCAGGGATATTTGCTGGTGTGTGTGTGTGCGCACGTGTATGTGTAAGAGAGAGAGAGCGAAAGAAGTAGGGAAAGAGAGAAAGTGATAATTATAGGAATGGCTGGTGATACCAGAATGATAGATGCTAAAGGAGTGACCTAAATACTGGATTGTTGACAAAAAATATATAGGGGTAAGAAGTGTATCAAGATACCAAAAGACCCAGTACAATCACTTGTTATTCAAGTATCATGATTGAGAAGGAGAGAGGAGCTGCATGATACAGGTATTGATAGAACATGGACAAATCTAATGTTTTCTGTTAGAGCTGTCATGGTACAGTGACTAGGAGAAAGGATCATAGAAAGATGAGAGAAAAGGTGGTGGTTGAGGTATGCATACATATCAACTGCTAGCAAGGGCACAGTAAATTCTATAGAGATAAATTTAAAAGTGAGAATATCGCATTGCTAATAAAAAATAAGACAATATTGACTTGTAAACCATTAATATACTTGGTAGTAGATTATGGTTGCAAAAACAATAGTGTCCTTGCCAGGAATGTGTTTAATATGTAAATTGGTCTATCCAATTGTGTTACATCGCTAAATTTAGTGGGTATTTAAGCAATGTGTTCATGGATAGTTGATAGGTTGGATGTGGTGCTGATGAAAGAGCAATTACTCTTGAAATATGCACATACACTCATCACCTACTTTTTCTATCTTCAATTGCATTGTTTACATAGACGTATTTGTATACAAAATGTTGTAATTTGCAGTGCTGGCTATGTTCTACACACACTATAGAACATACTTCATTTCTTTCTACATTCACAAATCCCCTCCATTCAAAGCTTAAGTCTCACTAGCATCAGCATCACACCTCGTACAATCTTTCTTTCACTCAGAAGGAGAATCTTCTTGGGGCCAACAGCAGTAATAGTTTCCTGAACTTTTCCAAACCCATTTTTACTCCAGCTTCTACACTTTCAGAACACAAACTATCTGCTAATTAGGTTACCTAGCTTACAAAAAAGCCATCAACTACGTCTAGAGAGCCAACAAGACATTTTATTTCCTAATTGCTCTTAGTGCTTATTGCTCCAGTGCACCAGCTGCATATGAAGTCTACCTTCACCATTAACTTGCCTGTGATCCTACTATACCTCATGTTTTCCTTGTTTACTCTGGACACTCACACAAAATTTCTACCAATTCCTTTTCTGCATAAAGAATAGAGTCACACTGTTGGTAGCAGGGTTTCATCTTTTTTCCAGCTCACTAAAATTTTAGTCTTTTACCTTTTACTTGTTTCAGTCATTTGACTGCAGCCATGCTGGGGCACCACTTTGAAGAATTTTAGTTGAAGACCCCCACCCCCAGTCCTTTTTTTCTTTCGAGCCTGGTACTTACTCTATCGGTCTCTTTTGCCAAACCGCTAAGTTATAGGGACATAAACGCACCAACACCAGTTGTCAAGTGGTAGTGGGGAACAAACACAGACACAAACACACACATATATATACAACAGGCTTCTTTCAGTTTTCATCTGTCAAATTCACTGACAAGGCTTTGGTAGAAGTCACTGAACCTGGAACCATGTGGTTGGGAAGCAAACTTCTTACTACAAAGCCATGTCTGCACCTGTAAAGTTTACTTTTAAAACCCTTCAATTCCAAATTTGTTTCCAGGTCCGGAACTGTGTGTATAAATTAAAATAAATGACTAACAGAACTAGTTCTGCTCATATTTGATTTACTGTGGTTGAGTGGGGTTTATGGTTAAGAAAGATTATAGTTAGTTGTAGGAGTGGTTAAGAAAACTATTAAATGAAAAAAGCTTTTTAAAAAATGGACAAACAGATGTGGAATGGTAGAAGAGAAAGAAAAATTTGTAATGGGAGTAATGGGTGTAAGGTTTTGCAGCATTGTTTTGAGTGGGATTATCCTTTAACTTGTTTCAATCATTGAAATGGCGATACTGTGGCACTGACCTTATGTTCTTACAAATAGTTTGGGAATAAGTCATGAATTAGAATATTTTATTCTGGGTCATGCAAACACACATAGCTACATGTACACTGAACAAATATATATGCACATAAATGTGCATACACACAGGGGTTCAAGAGATGGAATACCATCAACTTCCATAAGGCCTTTTGTTAGCTACTGAAACTATGTAGAGGCACCTTGGTAATGGTTTAATTTTCAGACAGTATTCATATCATGAATCCCCATCTAATGTTCTTGCTTTCTCCTTCTGTTATGTCTTCCTGTGTTTCTCTCCCTTTATCCCTAGTTTCTTGACTATCATGTTCTAAGCTTTGCAGTAGTAAGTGCCAAGACAATGTTCTCAGTCACTTGACACACACACACACACATTAAAATAGAAATGAAAAAGCAAATGGTTTGGCAATATATAAAGACATTTAATTTAATTTAGATAGATATATATATATAGTCTCTAACAGCCTTTTCTGGAATATTCTGGTCCTAGGAATGTCTTACTGAGTGAAATTCCATAGGCTGAGTATCCCTTCATCAGAGAGGGAAAGGGTATATAGTGAAAGAAATATTGTTCATCTAAGGGTATTAAAGTTATTAGAGATCATTTTGTCAAGAAATTAAACCTTAAAAAGCAACCCCGGTCCTATATATATATATATATATAAAATAAATAAATAGGCGATTGACATTTTGTCAGATCGGACCGAGGAAACAAGGTTTTCCATTGGTCTTTCAATTGCTAATACTATCTATCGGTCGCAACTCCAGGTAGAAGGAGCAACGTGAAAATAA
>JAOPUL010006720.1:22002592-22017664 GCA_027564515.1 Octopus rubescens | reverse complement strand
TTACGAACTGGGGTCGATAACATCGACTACTCCCCTCCCCCAAAATTCCAGGCCTTCGTGCCCAGTATAGAATGGAGGAGAGTTGACTGCTGGTCAAGTGACAGTAAAAAATCTTGCTTCTTGGGGTATGGTTTGAATGAGATTTGGTTACTATTTCTAGTAAATCGAGTAACCACATGAAGGCTACCTCAATAGCTGCATATAAACATTTTATGTTGTCTAACGTTTTACAGAGCTGAAATACCTGAAAGGTCAAGGTGGTGTTATATTACTGATTCTTGGGGGTGTGGGTTCAAATCTGCTAGAGTTATTTTGCTGTAGGAGAAGTTATCTGTAGTAGATTAGCATCTGATGCTAATCTACTACAGATAACTGATTAATGAGATTTGCCTTCTCATTCATTTAGTGCCACAGAGATTGGAGCTTATCACCAGCTCCATGAAATTTGTCTTAGCCTAGAACTTAACTATGGAACTTGTCCCTTTTGATACCAATCTGCCTGAAACCTGGTTCTATGATACAAACATGCTTTAAAGTGGTCTAAATTAAAGCTCTCTGTCACAATTTCATTTTAATTAATGATGTAAACACCAGTTTATTAACCATAAAGTTATTTTACTAAAATTCTTCATTATTTTCAAAATTAATTGAAACAGAAGAAGCATATTTTAACTGAAATATAGTAACAAATGACTTAAAGATTAACTATGAAGCATTAGTTTTACATATTCTGGATTAGCCTAACTCTAAACTTTCAGATTCAAGAGAGCTGGGTATGGATTATCTATGATGACACTCCTCTGTTTTGCTAGAAATACAATGAAACCTTTGAAAGTAGGTTATTGTGTGAATTTATTTTGTCTAGTTTACAGAGTTCAAAGTGTAGATAAACCTTGACTAATTTTGGAAGTTATCTAGAAAATTTGCTGCAAGGGGTTTGCCGTTTAGGACTAATTACAGATACTATTATACTTACAATGAGTAAACATTGTAGTTAATTATGTCAATTGTAGGGAAGCCTCTTTCTTGGGTGATTGTGGATCACAGACAATTTTTTTTGTTTATTTATCTATTATATATATGTGTGTGTGTGTGTGTGTGTGTGTATGTATATTTATTTGTCTCTTTTTCTGTCATCCTCTTCCTCCTCTTTAAGTGCTGTTTTGGAAAAGACTCCACCCATATCCTGCAGAGGCCATTTCTAATGTAGAACTACTGCACAATTTGAGTGGGATTCAGTGCAGTTGATATTTTGGTTTGAAATGTTGAAGGTTATAATTGATGGGAACAGAAATGAATGAGAGTTGGGGCGTGGTGGGGGGATAGGGTGGAAAAACAAGTTCTAGAAAACTTTAGTAAGGGAGATTGTAGAGGATTATTTAGTGCATGTCGTTTGATATGATAGTGGCAGCAGTAAATGAACTTTGCACCAAAGAGCTTAGTATTCAGTCAGCTTACTTTAATACTTTAGTCACAGAATTATATTGAGTTCTTATATAGGCATACGGCCATACATTTTTGTAAAGAGAACTGTCAATTATATCAACCAACTCCTATACTGGACCCATCTTAGTTCTTTGTCATCTCCACCGTGATACCCGACATCTTGATCAGCCTTCACTGTTTGTCCCATCCATGTCTTCCTGGGTTTCCCGCTTCAAGTTCTATCCATTATAAATGATTGGCACTTCTTTATATATCTGTTGTCATCCATATACATCACACAGCCATACAAGCTCAGCCTTCTCTCTTGCACACTACATCTAATTCCTCTTTTGCCCAGTATTTTTCTCAACACATTTGCACTTTGTTATACATGCACACTGACATTATACATTCATTGGAGCATACTAGCTTCATTCCTTTTTAGTCTTCACATGTCCTCTGCATCCAGAGCCCAAGTCTCACTACCATATAGCATTGCTGTTTGTACACAAGCATCATAAATCCGCTTTTCCCTCTGAGAGAGAAAAACTTTTGTTACCAACAGAACTTTCTTCATCCTAGTCTTATTCTAGAAACTATACTTTCAGAACATCTTTGGCCACTGCTAATTAGGTTATCTAGGTAACAGTATTTGAGAGGATCTATTTCCTGTGTATATTTTGTGTTTATTGCTCTGGTACATCTGCCACAAACAAAGTCTCCATTCTCCAGTAACCCTCCCGTGATTCCACTGCACCTCTTGTGTGTCCATAGCTTGTATTAGGTACACTGTATGGAATTTGTACTTACACCTTTCTTACATATTAAACAAGGACATTTTCTGAAAAGAAAATATTACCCGTTGCCTTTGGCATGTGACATGAAAAGGAAGACATGGTCCCGATTCTCGAGTCTGCGCAAAGAACTGCAGAAGTAGCAGTGGGAGGGGACGAGAGAGAGAGAGAGGCAGGAAGCAGAAACAGAGAAATTATGGGAGAGTAAGAGACAGACAGGAGCAGAGAGAAGCAGGAGAGGGGGAGGGAGCAAGAGACAGTCAGACAGGAGTGGAGAGAAGCAAGAGGGGGAGGCGGGGTGAAAGAACGGAGACAAGGGAGAGAAGTCGCACAAAATTATATATAAATATTTTTTTTTAAATTGAGCGTGCGTTGTTGCGAATAAGTAAATATTAAAAATGATATAAAGAAACAAACAGAACACACACACACTTGTGTGTGTGTGTTGTGTGTGCGTGCGTGTATGCATGCATGCAAATGTATGTGAATGTTGATATTTTGCTTGTCACCATTTGAGCAAAAAAGGTGATGTTTGCATTCCTAGTTAACATTATAACTAGTTTCTCTGAGCTTTTGAAGACCTGTGGAATATAAAAATCCCTTCACTGAAAGCAGGTGGGGGTTGGTGACAGAAAGAGCATCTGGTCATAAAATCTGCCTCAAAATCAATTCCTATCCAAGTCATACTAGTATGGAAAAATTGCATGTCAAGTATACCCACGGTAACATAGATAAACAACCATACACTGGAGTTGCCATTGCAACAAACAGTTTTGACTCCTGCTTGTGAGGACACTGGACTTATTTCATTGGCTAAAATTATGTAATATTAAATGCTTTTAATTTCTTTACTATTCATTTTATGAAGAAAATGAATGCAATTTTCATCATCAACAATGAAAATTACATCAATGTGGACAATTTGAAAATAACCCATTGAAAAATCTGCAAATGGGTGGAAGAAAACAAAAAAGGTTCAAGAAAAGATATGAATGTCATGGCTAAAATGCACCAAAGCAGATCTGGCACTAAGCAATAACACCACCACCACCATTACCACTACCACTGACAACAACAATGAAAATATTAAGAACATAGATATGCTAATATGACAGCTGTAACCAACCTCAGACCAGTTTATAACAAGCAAGCATGAGAAAACAGATGTTAATGAAATGATGTTTCACAGCCCACTATGCTATTATTAAACCCCATCAAGATTGTACCCCATAAACTTAGACTGCCCGTCAGCCTTTCTACATCCTAGTGCAGTCTTCAACTTGTCCTCCCCTCATCAGCCTGTCTACTGCTACTATTATAAACATTAATGCCTAATCTTTCTTCCATAACACCACTGACCGGTCTCTTTATAGAAATGGCAGCCTTACTTACTTACTTTTACCAGAGTTTTAAATCCGGTTTTGTCCGCGTGAACGGGGGTGGCCGGATTCACCTCACACTCGCAGCAATCGCACTTACCCCCTCCCTCCACTTTGCCCGATTCAGTGCATCCTCCATCCTCAACCCAACCCTCCTACATTCCTCCTCCACCTGCCTCTTCCATATCCTCTTTGGCCATCCCCTCCTCCTCCTCGAACCACCCACCTCGAACTCAAAAGCCCTTCTAAAATCATACACTCAAATAGTTATCCATTTGCTAATGTAATTTATTCTTGAACTGTCCCTTCTTCAGGGATTAAACTGTCCCTTCTTCAGGGATTAAAGTAGATACAATTCCAGGTCAACGTCAGCTAAATAAACCTATATTCTATGAGCATGTAACACTCTAGTGTGTGTGTATGTGTAGTAAAATATTTCAAAAGTTGTATGTCATAAAATTGTTTTCAAATTCTAAATAATAATTTGAAGATTTTTACCTGTGCAAGGATGCCGAAGTTGGTAAAAGATTGCATCACTTTCAACACCATTAACAGGATTGATGGCAGTTTCTAGAAACAGAAACACACAAAGTAAACATTAATAAATAACAATGTTGTTGCTTTTATTTCAAATGATGAAGAACAATAAGAGTTTCAAAGTTAAAAACAAAACAATTTTATAATAAAAGCATATATACGTTGATTTTTTTTCAATTTTTTCAATTATGAATTAAAAGCAGCGCTAGTACTGTAAACATTATTGACAGCACATGTTCAATGTATGTGTTTTGCTTGTTCACTGGTTCACTGCAGTACAGCACTCTGGGGACAACTCCCTCATAGCACTGGGTGTTAAAACACCTGAAAGTCATAGACAGGTGAGAAAATTCGCTTCCAGTCCCATCTGGCAGTGATGGATACCAATATTTCACCATTTTTGTAGCTTATCAACATCATATACCTGAATCGAATCGAGGATGAACTGAATCATCAGTCTATGATTATATACAAATAGTGTAAGAACTATATACAAATAGTGCTGGTATGCCACGAGACAGAAATTTGGAGGTATTGTGTGTCGTGTGTAAAACGTTACAATATAGGTGCAGGCATGGCTGTGTGGTTACGAAGCTTGCTTTGCAACTATGTGGTTTCAGGTTCAGTCCCACTGTGTAGTACCTTGGGCAAGGGTCATCTATCACAGCCCTGGGCTGACCAATTCTTGTGAGTAAATTTTATAAATGAAAACTGTGTGGAACCCTATCATATATCATTATGTATGTATGTATGTTCTCTTCTGTTTTTAAATTCTTCCTCCAAGGAGGGAGTTGGTTTCTAACAAAGATATAAAGCTAAAGCTCCATCGTTGGAATGTAGATAACAAAAACAATGACACATTTTAAACTTGAGAAAAGTCTTGCATATTTTTACTGTTCTACTTACAGATAGTATTTGTATTGTGCATGTTAGTTGGTTGATTCCTTTTTCTGAAAACTCTAGCTTATCCAGATTGTCATTTACACATTTACTCACAAAGCCAAGTGCACCAATTATTATTGGTATAAATGTGATTATATATGCATGTATGTATGTACATATGTATGTATGTATTTTTGTGTTCCCTGCCAAACAACTTGACAACTAGTATTGTATATGTCCCTCATAACTTATCAGTTCAGCAAAAGAGACCAACTGGTAGGTAAGTGCCAGATAAAAAAAAAAGTACTAGGGTCAATTTGTTCAACTAAACCCTTCAAGGTGGTGCCCCAGCATGGCCACAGTCCAATGACCTGAAACAAGTAAAAGAATAAAAGAAAAGCAATAACACTTTCTGTTTAAAAATGTACACTGAGGAGTATATTCATTATTAACATGTTCCAGCAGAATGTAAACGTAAATATGTTAATTGCTGTTGCATTTCATCTTCAGAAAATAACTACCCCCTTTCAGATAATGTGTATTAACAATTCACACAATTTAGTGATGTAGAGGGACTTTGAGATGCTGGTGTTTTGATATCATTGTGTCTCTTCAGTCAAAACTGTGCCTTGATCACTGACTCTAAACAAGAATGTTTAAAAATGTTTTTGATAAAACAAGGATCGAATTCTTTGGTTATTGCATTAACCCTTTAGCATTCAGATACTGTCAAATGTAATGCTTATTTATTCACATTGTTTTGAATTAATCATGCATTATCTCGTAGCTTCGAAATTTCGATGATATGATTCTTACCACACAGCCACACCTGCACCTATCAAAGTTACCAAAATACTTTCTGTGTATGGCACTGATCCAAAATATGATTATATCATACTTTTTGTATGAAGTTTTCATCATTATCATCATTTAGTGTCTGTTTTCCATACTGGCATAAGTTAGACGGTTTGACTGGAAACTGGCAAGCCGGGGAACTGAGCCAGACTCCAGTTTGTTTTTGGCTTAGTTTCGACATTGGATGCCCTTCCTAACACCAACCACTCCAGAGAGAGTACCACGTGCCTTTAACATATCACTGGCACGGGTATTTTTAGCATGTCACCGGCATGTGTATTTTTAACATGTTACCGGCACACACACACACACATATATATATATACATATATACACATATACAACGGCCTTTTTAAGTTTCCGTCTACCAAATCCACTCACAAGGTTTTGGTCGGCCCAAGGCTATAGTAAAAGACATTTGCACAAGGTGCCACACAGTGGGACTGAATCCGGAACTATGTGGTTGGGAAGTTCATAAATTTAAAAATGGACTTAAGTGAATGAAAAACTTCCGATTTAGAAAGTCCTCATGCATATTCAGAAATACTGGCACTAAAATTAAAATTTTTTGAAAGATATCAAGCATGGGTCCCTCATCAACTGAAACCACAATTCATTCACTGACTTGAGCTTGCAACGACTTTAGCATAGATATTGAGATATACATGCATACACTGGCAAGAAACGGTTATTCAGACAGACCAATCACAGAATATATTTTTGATCTGCACGCACTATGACCTTCAATTATTGATGTTGGTAAAGCAAGAAACCACTCAGTCAGCTACTGTTCATTCTTTCATTGGTGCATTAATTATCACCCACTGCCGGTGATACGTTAAAAACACCCGTGCCTGTGACACGTCAAAGGCACCTGAGCCATAGAAACCAAGCCAAAACAGACTAGAGTCTGATGTAGCTCCCCAGCTTGCCAATCTCCAGTCAAACCGTCTAACCCATACCAGCATGGATAATGGACACTAAATGATGATGATGTCATGGTGGAACGACCTTTGAAGAAATGTCAATTGGAAAGTAAAATATTTAGTGATTGAAAACTACCTTCTTTGTCCAGTGGTGATAAAGAGTTTCATGTTGTTTAATATTGAAAGACACAAAACTCATTCTGTAAAATATGCTTGCTACCAGGGAGAATCAAGGAAAAGTAAGTTGGAATTCTTAAAGCCAGCACATACAAAGTAAACAATTTTCTTCAAACATGTAAGTGATCTAAAGACATGACAATGGCATCATACAGAATTAGCCACCTTATGGCTTGCTACCTGAAGCCACATTCAGATGATGAAATCATGAAACAGACTACTGTCGTGTTCACTGAAGAATTTTGTTCTAACATTCAACAAAAAGCTAAGAAAATACAGCTCAGCAATGACACAGTAACTCAATGAGTTGAATGCATATCTAGTGACCTATATGACCAGCTTCTCAGTAAGTCAAGGGATTTTGTTTGCTACTCTGTTGCTCATGACAGCACAAAAAACATTACCGGTACAGAGCAATTGTGTTCATCAGGGGAGTCAGGCCAGACTTCCAGATTTACAAAGAATTTTTCCTTTGTGTTCCATTCATGACTCAACAAACGGGACAGATATATTCTGTGAATTTCGTGCAAGCCTTCAACAAGCACATTTGGATCCATCAAAGTTGTTTTCGGTTGCCACAGATAGTGGTCCTTCTATGCTTGGACAGAAACAAGGTCTTCAAAGACTCACTGTGAGGTGGTGAGTAGAGGACAACCTTACTCCTCTGATATGGCACCACTGCATTATACACCAAGAAAATATCACTGCTAAGTCGCTGAAAATGGCCAATGTGACAGAGGTCGCAATATCAATCGTAAATTGGATTCAGGCAGCCCTGAACCATCATAATTTCAAGTACTTTCTGATGGTTTGGATAGTGATGCTGACAATGGAAAAGTGCTCATGTACACTGCTGTTCAATGGTTAAGTCATGCCACATGCCTCAATAGGTTCTACAAACTTCTACCAGAAATCAAAGCTTTTGCAGAAGGAAAGATAATCTTCCCTCAGCTTAGCAACAAAGAATGGATTGCTGATTTGGCTTTCATGGTTGATATCACCACACACCTTTCGGCTTTGAACCACGCCCTAGAAGGCAAGGACATGTTCTGCCATGGATTGTACATAATGTCTGCCTTCATTGCAAAGCTTCACCTTTGGAAATTGCACGTCACTACATCCCCCCATTCCCCCATACTTTCTAACCACAATGACAATGGATCATACAATAAGTACAACAGGATCATTAGTGACTTGATTAACGAACTTGAATGCCATTTTCATGACATCAAGGATTCTTTGCTCTTGATGAAAATATTTTCAGCACCTATGGAGATAGATGCGGCCACCACTCCTGATGAATTTTAATTGGAGCTCCTGGATTTCAGTCAAATGTGGAGCTGACATCTGCTTTCAAGGCTACTTGACTCCTGGAGTTGAATCCCACAAGGGAAACATCCTAACTTGATTGCTAATACACAGAAAAATACCTCTGTATTTGGTTCAACATATGTGTGTGTGAAGCACTTTTCAGCAAACTGGTGGGTAGCAAAACAAAATATCGCAACTGATTGACTGACCATCATGTCAAACCGCTTTTGTATACTGCATCTTCTACCATGAGCCCTCGTTTTGACAAACTAGTTGAAAGTTGAAAGTAAAATCAAGTTTCACATTAAATTCCATAGCTCTACTATTTTTTGTTACGGTCTTCCCTCTATAAATATAATAAATCTTTCTTTAATTGACTTTTGTTTTACTTTTTTTTGGTGCAGGCCCCTAAAAAATTCTAGGTTTTGGATCTGGCCCAGATATTAAAAAGGTTGAGAATCACTGGTCCAAGTCATCGTCATTATACATCGCTTTTCAATGCTGGCATGAATTGGATAGATAGGCATGATCTGAGTCAGTACTTATATGGAGTTATTGTCCTCCTAGATCGGTTGGGGACCCTGTTTCACTTGTATGTTCCAATGTTGGCATGGTTTTTACAACCAGCTGTCCATCATAACACCACTTACTTTACAGAGAGTAAAGGATGTATTTTATTTTGATACCAGCACTAGAGAGATCGCCTTGTCTCCAGCAAGACTAAAGAGTTTCCTTTAGTCTATATTGTCTCTGTTCATTTATTCATTGCACCAGCACCAGAGGGTTGTCTTGTCTCTGGCAAGAGGGAGAGAGTAATGAGAAAGAACTAGAATGAGAGGGTGATGGAGGAAAGAGTAATGGAAGAGAAACAGAGTGATGACAAAGAGAGGGTGATAGAAGAGAGAGCGAATGGAGAGACAGGGAAAGAGTAATAGGCAACTAAATGATCAATGTTAGTTCAAAGATTCAATAGAAACAGAATGAGTGGTGTGACAGAGAAGAGAATGGAACAGAAAAGAGAGAGAATAACAGAAGAGTAGTATGGAGACTTAATGGCTGGGAGAAACTCAGTTTAGATATTATATATAACCCAATCTCCATCGCCACTATCACCATCATTTTTTTTAACATGTGTTTTACTTTATATCAGTTTGGCAGATTCTCTCCAGCACAGTACTTTGCCACAAGTCACAGGCCTTTCTCATCTCCTTAATGAGCTTCAGTCTCTTGAGATCAGCCTTCACCATTTCATCCCAAATCTTTTTTGGTCTCCCTCTTTTACTGGTCCCATTCACTACCAGTGCTTGGCACTACTTTATATATATATATATATATATAGATATATATATATATATATATATGTATCACATGTTCATACTAACGTAGCCCACTCTTCTACACTACATCCAATTCCTCTTATATCCAGTTTTTCTTTCAGCTCATTTGTAATCCATTGTTCACACACTAATATTACACATCCAACAGAGCAAGCTCTCTTCATTTCTTTCCAGCCTTCACAATTGGTTTGCATTCAATACCCACACCTTGCTACTATGCAGCATTGCAGTTGGTATTCAAGTATCGTATAATCTGCCCTTCGCTCTTAGGAAAGAAACCCCTCGTTGCCAACAGAGGTAATAGATACCTGAATTTTTCCCATCTCCCATTTTACGCTGGCAATTATGTTTTTGGAACATCTAGCTCCACTGCCTAATTAGCACTTACTTCTAAAAATGCCTTCCAGGTAGTTGGGGAGGGGATATATCTCATGTGGTGCTACCAATAGTGTATCTACCACATATGAAGCCTGCCTTTTTTGTCAATGTTCCTATGATCCCTGTACAACTTTTGTGTGTCCATAGTTTACAAAAGGTACACTGTATGGCATTTCTACCTATTCCTTTTCCACATATCAGACATGGCTATCTCACAACAGTAGAGTCTTCTCTTCTTTCCAACATTAAGGCCTCTCAATATTAGGTTTCCCTCCCTAAATCTTTGACAGATTCAACTACAAGAAATAAGTCATTGGCATATAGGAATACCTGCAGACAGTCAGTCTTAAACTCCTCTGTTAAAATGGCTAAGAAGTTTACAAAAACACAGAAAGGGGCTCAGAACTGAGACCTGATATACACCAACTCATATGCCAAATTCATTACTGCACTCTTTTACATCTTGCCGACAGCACTTCCATGAGGCTTGCATGACCAATACAAACTATTCATCTATACCTAGTTTTCTTAACAAACACCAGACTATAAGTTGCGAAACCCAGCCAAAGACCAGGAAGGCAAAATATCTGCATGTTGACAAAAGCTAGGTAGAATGGTTTTCTTTTGTAGTTTTTTCATTAAGAAGATAGTAACAGTGATACTTTGTGCTGGTATAAACCTGAACTACATCTTGTCTTGAGCAACTTTCATAACCTGCTCTATCAATTTGTTGTCCCAGTAGTTACTTCTTTCTAGAACAGCTCCTTCACTCTTGTAGAAGTTGATACTACTATAGATATTTAGTGTGATACATTCCTGTACTACTTGATTGACTATGCAAGTGATTACGTACATGGCCTACTTCAAAAGATATTTTAAGTGTCTCAACAACCATCTCTAATGGTACAATTGCCTTCCTGGTCTTTATATTCTAAAAGGTGTTTTCAACAAAAAAAAAACTGCCACCTTCAATGGCTGGTCAGCGGAATTCTGGTTTGTCCGTATTTTAAAATCCGATTTATTTATTTTTTAATCGAAAAAGAGTGAAACTAGGATTTATGGGGAGGGAGAATCGTATGAATTCCCGTGTGTCGAACACAAATTCTCAAAGATTTTCTGAAAATTCCAAAAACAAAAAAGTTATGAAGTTTATATGAGGTTCTTAGACCAGAATTCCGCCGGCTGGTCCTCTATTGGGTCAACGTTGGGTAGGCATTCTCTCTCTCTCCCATGCATTTTCCTTATTCAATGATCTCTGGTAATTCATTTCCAAGCTTCTTTCATTTTGGCATTGGTGAGCACAAGTGCGCACTATCATTCTGTACACACTTCTTAATGCTCTCCAGTACTAGAACGCATCATGCTATTCGAACCCCTTACTTGTCCATCCCATGATACACTAAGGAACGTGGAAGCCCTAACAATCATCACCACTTCCTCTGGATGTCCAAACGACGAATAAAGAGGTTTATGATCCACCCCTATAAAATGTTTAAGTCTTGAATCAAAGAAATCATTGAAAGGCTAAGTAGACGTTGAAATCTCACCCTGGTCGTTATTACCATTCTTCCCTCCTGTGCCGATAACCTAAGTATTGGAGTTCATATAATTTGGTATGACACCCAGCCCCAAATGTATGATGTTGTGCTAATGTTAAATACCGTTATTAAATTTGACAATCAACAAGCCATATTTTTATTAGCGGACGTCGGAGTCAGGAAACACCAACAATTGCTCCGTTTTGACAGGGATTTTTCAGATTTTTTTTTTTTCACGGTGCCCTTAGAAATGTTCTGGACTATCGTTTTAGCAAAAAGAAAATTGCGAAAAAATGATTGCAATTGTTGGTGCTTCCTGACACCGACGTCCGCCTTTTTATTTATTTATATAAATTTCTCTCTACAAATTCAATATTCGATGCTCGAAATGACTCCGCAATATTTTTTTAAGTTCAATTACAATATTCTCTATAAAACTAGAGCTAAACAACATCAATATGGCCGAACAAATTGCAAAAATAGCAACCATATCTCTCTGAGATCACATCCAACCATCTTAAGGAAAAGACAACGTAGTCCTAGATATCCCTAAGACGAAGTGGTCACTGCTGGAGTGTCTTTGATAATATATATTAGAGCGGAAAAGGATGAATAAGTTAAATAACACAAATTTAAACATTTAATTCAAAGCCTTAAAACTTTCTCGAAATCTAATCAGATCTGTGGTTTAACAGATCGAAGCGGCAGGTGTTCTGATTTAGATTTAACATGTGGGTGATTGATTAAATACACAGCTACAAGAAACTATAATTTCTGACCTGATGATATTTACAAGACAAGGATGGATCTAATTCTCACTAAATATACATCAATATTGACATTTTAAAAACAAAACAAATAAAATACTTGGATGGACGAAAATGATGACATTAATGAATTTATATTTAAAAGTTTTTCTCCTTGTTATCTCAAAAGCTATAAATGCATTATTATTCACTTCAAACCCCAGCAAAATAGACTTATTTATTTTTTAGTTATAACTAACAATTAAAATATTTAATGCTTTAATTGAAGTTCTAATTATTTTTCAAATATGAGACTCATATTTTCTTGTATGCTAAACCAAATAGGCATACATACCTGCAGACTACTTCTTTATACGGTCGTCAAAAAACGGAATATTTTTTAGTTAATCTTTTAATCATAATAATGAATTTATTGTATACAGTAATACTTTAATCATGCCGGGAGTTTTGTATAACTTTAAACAATACACCAACTAGTCGGCAGTGTATTTAGGAAGGTTAACGTTTTATACCAAACGAAGGAGCTTGAACATGGGCGTTCGAATTGCTTGAAATATCAGCCAAATCTCCCTATATCAAACCCTACCGTTTATAAAAAAAAAATTATAAAGACACATTGCATAATGCAATCCAATACGGGATGTTCGTGGCTGGAATACCTTTGATCATAGATCTAGATGGAAGCTGACCTGGTGTTAAATATGACAACAGTGTAAATATGTTAGATATGAAAACGATGTGATGAGCATTTCAGTACAAAATAAAATGTCATTGTTTTTCTTACTGTCAATCAACATAAAGTATTGTTTGGGACCATCATCTAGGAAAGCCTTCGTCTCTGCTTTCGGCATGTTTAGTTAGAGTTGCACTTCAAACTTCACCATAGAAGGAGAACACAGTGAATGGCTATGATGAATGAAATGGCGCGAAATAGTGAACATCACACGGCTTATTAATGTTTGCATGAGTTTTTATAACATTTTTATAAAAAAAAACAGCGACGTTTATTAAGTTTAATAACTTTTTGTTTAATTAGCTTTTCTACTTTTCGCAACTATATCGATAACAAAATACGTAGATGTTATGTTAGCTATCTGTTTTTCTTTCTAATATTTTCTTAGGTAAACTAGCTTTATATTGCTGACACAACGTAATTCAATAAAATATAAAGACACCAATATTCCTTCGTATATTTCTTTTACTTTTAATAATCACGAACAAAAATATATTACTGAGGAAACTATTTTAAAGTGACTTTGGTTTATACCGACTTGATATACTTTTTTTCTTAAGGATTTTCAATTTATTTACATAAAAAGTTCCCTCTTGAAATTTATCAGGAAAACATCAGTTTCTCTTGGTAATAATTTATTTTAAAATTGTATTTATTTCACTTTATCAACCAACCTAAAACAAGGTTACTTTGAATGAATTAATTTATTTCTCACATTGGAATTAAAGCCTGAGAGCTTCAGTTGTGGTCGTTCTCGGAGGTGGGGGTGGCGTTAGTGATGGTGAAGTGGAAAGTTTTAACTAATAATCTACATGGGGATGGGACTCAATACTGTTGTAAACAGATTGAAGGGGAAAGGACATTTAATTCTCTATAAATACCCGCAGATGGCTGTTTAATTCTAAGTTAGTCCTGACTGTGCAGAAATGCGGAATACAATAAAACATTTTTAGTGGTGGGTGTTGTTGTAAATGCACGATGAATGAGAGGTGGATAGACGTTAAAAAAAACACGGATTAAAAAACCTTTTTTATTGTTTTGCAATGTAGGATAAAAAAAAAATGGGAAAAATCCCGACAAAAACTGAGAAATTCTAACTTGGACGGCCAACCCGAAAGTCAACCGATTTATAATTGAAGACGTTCCAACCGTGACCGGTGTGATTTTTAGGGGAATGTTGCTGCTTTTCTCTAACAAATAAAACGACCACGTAAAGGCCTTTTGTTGCCTTGCAACAGTATATCAAATAGAGTGTCGAATCACCAACACATATTAGTAACCTGTTACCGCACCTCACCGTACTGTCAGACAAGAGCTTCACCTCTCGTTGGTCTCTTTCATCAAAACCAGGGGCCGGCCAAGTTGTTTAGTTTTGATCCCCTGAGTAGATGGGTATCTATGTGACTGCCCAAGGAGTCGATAAATACCTGAAACAATTTTGAGTATTGAGGATGCTGAATTAGTGAATTGAATCTGGAAGAGTGTTGTAATTTAAAGTTAAAACTTGCAGTTTTCCGACCAAATATCGATGCAATAACTAGTAATTCCCAAATACTTATTTCTCGTTAAATATTCCAACTATCAGAATGACTGAATTTTTATTGTTATTTATCAATTTCATTAAATTTCTTTTAATAGTTCTTATTAAAAGCAGCAATGACACAGAATAATGAATTAATTATTGTTTGAAAATCAAGAAATATTTTAATTATACTTTTGAAATTTACATGATGGGAGATTGATAACCTATCAATGAAAGTGATCAGTGATATAAGAAGTTTGCCAACCCCTATTATACACATTCATCTTGAGATTTATATGATTTTTTGGACGTAAACTGAAGAGGCTGTGGCAACGTGCAGTGTGTGTGTGTTATTCGTTTGTTCTGTTTGTTTCTTTATATAAATTATTAATATATATGGTGTGGCTGTGTGGTAAGAAGCTTGCTTCCCAACCTCATGGTTCTGGGTTCAATCCCACTGTGTGGCATCTTGGGCAAGTGTCTTCTACTATAGCCTCGGGCCGACCAAAGC
>JAOPUL010006720.1:21944107-21954575 GCA_027564515.1 Octopus rubescens | reverse complement strand
GCTTGCCAGTTTCCAGTCAAAACCGTCTAACCCATGCCTGCATGGAAAAACAGACGTTAAAGGAGGATGATGATGATATCATTGTTTTACATCAATTTCTATGCTGGCATGTATTGGATGGATATTACTGCACTTGTAGGTGAGCCAGAGGACCACATCTTGAGTTTGTTTCATCATTAGATTGGTTTCTATGACAAGATGCTCTTCCTATCAGCAACTCTTTTACAGGGGGTATTTAGTGCATTTCTTCATAACAGCAGCACTAGGTTGGTTGTCAGAATCTGACTATAAAAGGACCAAAGTTTTCACAAATGCACAGAAACAGCAGTTCATAATATCATGGAGATGTCAGCACTGTGCCTAGCAACTACTAATTTCCAAATATGTAACGAAATGTGCCTACAATTGGATGGGATGGCTATGGGTTTCCCATTGTCATCATCTCTTAGCAAGTATCTACATGGAATGTTCTGAAGACTTAACTCTATAAAATACAACATTGAAACCTACAGTTTTGGAGGAGACACCTTTGTAGCCTTGCAACATCTGAGATCACCTCCAAGTTGTTGTAGGTAGACCACATTAACTCACCACACACATTAATCTTGTTTAGCTTGGTAAAAGAAAGTGAAACAACCAACTGTCTTTCTTGGATATATTGGTGAAAAGAGAAGGACTGGGGCCTGTCAGAATATCAGTGAATCAATAAACTATTACCTCTGGACTCTACCTTAACTTGGACCTGCCACCCCATGACTTTATCTCACCATTCATTGACTGTTGAGAATGTAATTAATTTGATATTCTTATTTCAGGTTGGACAAGAAATTGAAGTACGGCCTGGAATAGTAAGCAAAGAAAAGGATGGCCAACTGTCATGTAAACCTATTTTATCCAGAATTCTCTCGCTATTTGCTGAGCAAAATGATTTACAATATGCAGTTCCTGGTGGTTTAATAGGTATATTTGATTTTTGTGAAACTTAGAAATATTTCTTTTAAAGTTTTAACTCTTTCTGTACCCACCATAAAACTGGTAAATGTTGAAGTCTAATTAGTACTAACCTAGTATAGCAATAAATGAAAGTAGCTCCAGTTTATTTGACTAAATCCACTTCATATCATTTGTTGGTTTGAACATTTATTGAATCTACATGCATAGAAATAAAGTTATAAAAAGGTTTTTTATTTCTTCAACCTAAAATGTTTTATGGTGTTTTAAATCTAGTGCTATTTCTGTGCATTCCATTGAGATTTTTAGCTTTCCTTTTGTTATTATATTTCTATTGAAATATACTTTGTTTCAATTTATTTTGAAAGTAATGAAGAATTTCATAAAATATCATTATTAAGCTGGGATTTGGAACATAAATTAACATGGAATTAAAGGGTTAAACCAGTTTTGTGTCTGAATACACTTTTAGTATAAAGTTTTTTATACTTTAGAAAGTAAATTTAAAAAGAATGTCTATAAATCTATAATCCCTAATTTAGCTAAATGCATTCTTAATTTGATGTATATTGATTTTTTTTTTCTTTCTTGTAGGTGTTGGAACAAAAATCGACCCAACATTATGCCGTGCTGATAGAATGGTGGGGCAAGTATTAGGAGGTGTTGGTGTGTTACCAGAAATTTATACAGAATTGGAAATATCTTACTTTTTGCTCCGCCGACTATTGGGTGTGAAAACCGAAGGCGATAAGAAAGGAGCAAAGGTTTGTCATTTACATCTTGTGTTAGTGGAACAAAGAATTTTAGAATTGCAAATAAAATGTGATCAGTTTAATATGTATTTAATAACTATTAGGACCAATTTAAGGGTTCCTATTGTTGCAGTAAAATTCTTCCCCAAGGAAACTAGTGATTCAAATTTTGTTAATGTTTTAGCATTATAGAGAACATTTCTCTATTGTAGATTAATGTTGGTTTATTTTTTTATGAAATTGAATGCTATTTCTTTAATCAAAAATTATTAACCCCAATTTCAAAACTATTTGATTTTGTGCATTTTAGAAATTAAAATAAAAAAGAAGAAAATGTTGTGATAATTAATAAGCTTGCTGATTTGCTTGCTGTTCTAACTGAAATATGTTATTCAAGTAGGATTTGCTATATCACTTTATGCTGTATTACTGAAGAATTACATTTACTCAGTATGCCACCTTCTGCTCTTTCTCCTCGTTTATTCAAAATTAATAACAAGATAAAAGTGACCAATATAGTTGAAGGCATGGCTGTGTGGTGAAGAAGCTCATTTTGCTCAATGTGGTTTGGGCTTCTGTCCTAGTGCATGACATCTTGGGCAGGTATCTTCTACTATAGTACCAGACTGACCAATGCTGTGTAAATGAATTTTGTAGATGGAAGCTGTGTGAAATCCTGTAGTATATGTATGTGCATCTATGTATCATCATTTAATGTCTGTTTTCCATGCTGGCATGGTTTCTATGGCTAGATGTGTACTGGGTGATTTTTATGTGGCACCAGCAGCAGTGAGCTCACTAAATAATTTACAAGACAAGACCCTGACAACTGTGTGGAGGAGTAGTATTGAGGGAGGTAGTTTTGTACCAGATGAGAATTTAGAGTATGAGGAACAGAAATAGGCGTTTTGCAGTAAAGGAGATAGATGGCTACATCAGTAGCAGAGAAAGATATGATGCAGTGGATACACTCAAATAACAGGGTGGTGTACATAAGTGAAGTGGGATCAAGGACTGGATAGGGTGAGTGGGTGGGTAAGTTTGCAAAATTGCGACTGGAGGGTGGGAGGTGGAGGGGAAAGAATGTAGTGAGTGGACAGAACCAGGGATGAGTTGTTGGGAACAGATTCAACATGGGAGGGGAGTATGGTGGATGGTGAGCATGGGTGTGGAAGGGGGAGAAGTTTGTCAGACAGATTGTGTGCAGGCTGGGTGGGGGTGGGGGGCATGGACATAAAAGGACATGGTGGTATGTTTACATTCCTGTAATTTAGCAGTTTGGCTAAAACAATCAATAGAATAAGTACCAAGTGTAAACTAATGTGCTGGGGTCAATTTGTTTGACTAAACCCCTGAAGGTGGTGTGCCAGCATGGGCCACACAATTCAGTGACTGAAACGAGTAAGAGATAAAAAAACAAAAAAAAAGTTGAGTAACAAACTGATCAGAAATTAAAAATTTTTTTTTTTCTTTACCTGAGAAGATCAGAAGAAATGTTAAACTTGTTTATAATAAATCTGTATTTAACTTGTTGATTGGGTGAAAGTTCATGTTTGGATAGCTTGATTTAAACTGAAAAATAAACAGGTGACACATTGAAGGCACCTGGTACACTCTCTAGAGTGGTTGGCATTAGGAAGGGCATCGAGCCGTAGAAACCAAGCCAAAATGGACTGGAGTCTGGTGCAGATCTCTGGCTTGCCAGTATGGAAAGCGGACACTAAATGATGATGATGACTATCATTTGGTGAAATGTGAAGCAGTTTAGTACTTTAAGTGTTGACTAATTGATGGAGAAGTCATTGGAAATATGTGAAATAATATTCTTCCAAAGCATTTTAATTGACATTCTTAGGTTTTCATTCCTGTTTCTTCTTTTTCAGGTTCAAAAATTGGCTAAGAATGAAACTTTAATGGTAAACATAGGTTCTTTATCAACTGGTGGGAGAGTTTTGGCTGTAAAAGCTGATTTGGCTAAAATTGTTCTCACTTCGCCTGTTTGTACAGAGATTGGTGAGAAAATTGCTCTGAGTCGGAGAGTTGAAAAGCACTGGAGGTAAAACTAAAATTTATTAGAATCTTCATGATGTCATATATTTTTTGTCTTTAAATGAAATTGGTGATTCTTTAAAATTAATTGATATTTCTTAAAACTTAAACTGGTGAAATTTTTCTTTTTGTAGATTAATTGGCTGGGGACAAATTCGTCGTGGTTTGACAGTAAAGCCTGTTGGTCCTGATGAGTGAGCTTACAATTACCACATCGGTAGACTCTTAACTTTGTAAATGTAATTGATGCCTCCCCTTACTTAGGACTGGCAACGAGATTTTTCTGAGAGAACATTTAACATCTATAACTTGCAATAAGTGCAAAATTTTCATGGTTTATTGCCTGACTTTGCTGATATGCAACCACAGAAGCAGTTTAATAAATATTATTTCTTGACTATGTTTTAGTGGAGTTGTTTTTTTTTCTTCTTTGTCTGGCTGTGCATGTATATAGATAAATCATCATTTAGCATCTACTTTCCATGCTGGCATGGGTTAGACACTTTGTTTGGAACTGGCAAGCCGGAGAGCTGCATCAGACTCCACTCCATTTTGGCTGGGTTTTTACGGCTGGATGCCCTTCCTAATGCCAACCACTCTGGAGAGTGTACTGGGTGCCTTTAATGTGTCACCAGCACGGATGCTTTTAACGTGGTGCCAGCATGGGTGCCTTTAATGTGGTTCCAGCACAAGTGTCTTACGAATCCACTAAGCTTGACAAGTCTTCTTAAACAGTAGATCGCCAACAGTCTCTGTCATCACCTTTGTGAGACTTCAACATCTGAGGATCATATTTCACCACTTCATCTTACGTCTTCCAAGGTCTACCACTTCCACGAGTTCCTGCCACAGTTAAAGATTGGCACTTTTTTACGCAGCTGTTCTTGTCCATACACATCACATGGCCATACCAGTGTAGCTTTCTCTCTTGCACACTACATCTGATGCCTCTTACATGTCATTAAAATCCTCCTTTTCATCATTGTTTTAAAGTTTACTTTTTACATTCTTGCTAAGGTCCACCACCCATCATCTGTTTCCAAGTAAGATAATATTTCTCCTTGTTCTTCAAGCACAATGGGAGACATGTTTACATGGGAAATTGCAAATGGACTTGATGTTTTGCTTATTAGTGTATAATGTCAAGATGAGTGGACACACACATTTGTGAGTTTCTTTCCGTTTCCAATCAGCCTAGGACTAAAGTAGAAAACACTTGCACAAAGACACGGTGCATTGGGACTGAACCCCAAACCACATGGTTGCAAAGCAGACTTCTTAATAATACCGCCATGTTGATATATACAGGATGTTCAAACTAAATTTTTTTTTTTTAGTTTCCTTTTTCAAGAGCAGCTTTATGTATTGGTGAACAGTCAGTGGTCTTGGAGACCATAAAAATTCAAGTTGTAGTTGAGAAAACATGTACTGGAAGCCATCTGAATATTGGAAAAGATTTACCTGTATCATGTTGATTTGTGCCAGGTATCAAAATACTGGCATAGCTGCTGCTCAATGCTCTGTTAACACTAAGATTTTCCCAGGGACACAGGAATGCATGTGCCAGGTTCCGGAGTTGAGGGTGGCTACTTTGAGTAAATTTGTTATCTCCTAGCCATAATCTAGTTGATATTTTTAAAAAAATACTTTTATTTTTGGATAGGATATTTTATTTTCCTTCTGTGCAAACTTTCAAATTTAGCCCCGTTTCATCCTCCTCCTTTAATGTCTGTTTTCCATGCTGGCATGAGTTGGACGGTTCATCCAGAGTTGGAGAGCTGCACCAGGTTCCAGTCTGATTTGGCTTGGTTTCTACAGCTGGATGTGCTTCCTATTTGCCTAATTTACACATACAGCTTCTAATTTTCCCAACCTCTATCTCTAATGGTAATCACTATTTTAATAGTTAACCTGCTCTAACCTTATTCTCTTTAAGTTCTTACTATAAATCATCTCATAAATGTGATTTTGTTTTATTCCAGCTCAACTTCATGATTTCTTTTAGTTGTACTAATTGGTTTACATTGCATTAGATGTAACCAAGCTGGGATAAATCCTGAAACTAGTGTGAAGATTACTTTCAATTTACTTCTGCTTACACCACCAGTGATGTCATTTTCCGTCAACATATTGTCTGCTAGCTTTGTACCTTCAGATGTGTGGAATAGATCCCCTCTTGAAAAACAGGTAAGGGTTAGTGACAGGAAAAACAGCTGGCTAAAACAATGATTCAATAATATGTACATCTAACCCATGCTAGCATGGAAAAATTGATGTAAATATGAAAATTGAATGAGAAAATAGTCAGGGTGATAGATAACTTGAGTCTTATAATTAGTGATAAAAATTTAGGTAAGTATTTTCATAGACATGACTAAGCTTTGTAGTGAATTCACTTTACTCCAAGACAGTTAAACAAGGAATTAAAACCAAGATCAAAGTATGTTCCTTCTCCTTATAGCCAATTTTTCAAGTATCAACAACTGTATAGGTGAAGAATAAAAGATGTTTTATGTTACTTTAAGTACTACTAGTTGCAACTTATTAAATGACCACCGAAAGAGCAACTAATTTGTTTTTTTGCTTCCTTGGTTATATGGAATCCTACCACTTATAAACCATGTTTTGGGTTTGGTCCTACTGCATGGCACCTTGGGCAAGTTTCGTTTGTATGAGTAAAATTTGGTGGTAAATGGAAACTGAAAACATGCTAGAGGAACTGTTTGTTGCTATAGAATGGTAGACTTAATGTGTTACTCTGTTCAACACCATCACCTCCTGAGCATTGAATAAGAGTTAACTCTTGTAAATATTCAGATCAGGTCATCCATCTGAGGATAACCTTCATTCTACTGTCTTGGAGACCCTAAGAAAAGTCATGGACTGCTGCCCTTCCTCTGACAGCTGTATAAAAAAAAACCAGTAATTCATGCAAGTAGAAGCTGATGTAATCAATAACATTGCTAAACTTGATAGATATAGCAGCCAGATCTTCAAATCACATGAGTCTTTATTTAAGACAGTATAATGTGATAGATACACACAAAAGGAATGGTCATGGTTAGAATACCAGTAATATAGACCTTGCTCAACAAGGTTCAATACTACAGTACTGCTCCATGTATCAGGGATATAAAGCTACTACAACTGACATACTTTATCTACATGTAAAATCACTAAGTTTATAAACTCCAGTCACTACAGCCTGGCAAGATGTCAGTGTCCTAACAATTACTCTTGAACAGTATACTCCTATCTTCAATAAACTCTTTAAATATCTCCTTCACTATGGAGATCTACCCCTCTCTATAGAATAAAAAGAAAAGCAAAAATGTGATCTACTCTCAAGCAATCTCTGACTGCCTACCATTCTCACTTTAGTTATGTGAGAAATGAGGTTTAAAGCTCCTATTTTCACAATGGGTTAGTGGCTAGTTAAATTTCAAATGTAAAAAAATTAAGCTAGCATTGAACATAAGTCAAGCAATACTATACTTTACACTGAGTCAATTAAACAATACTATACTCTGGTTCAAGTGAAATAAATAACATTATGAACAGGAAATAATCTCCCTCTATAGACAACTGGTTCTAAATAAGTCACCTGAACAGAGTTAAAAAGTATAATAGCCTTTTTCTATTTTCTTTTTTATTTCTGTCTCTCTGCCTTTTTTTTTTTATATAACCACATTGAAGACATAAGTCAGGGTATAATAAATGCATACAACATTAAAAATAACAAACAGATGTTTTTAAAAAATATTCCCTCAATTTTTATTAGTCTGAATATCTACAAAAAATTTTATTTTATTAAAAAAAAGCCAAGATATAGAAAATATTCAGTTTTGTCTATTTTCATTAACAATAATTGCTTTTCATTTTAGAGTTTATATTTTCCAAATGTTTGTAACTAGGATGTACAAATAAATATATTCATTGATCTATTTGAGATAATTTGATTGAGAAGTTTCAAATATAACATAGTATTTAAAAAAATATGGAAACTATATTGACGTCATATGACAGCCATGTCTTTATATCAAATGTCAGTTATACAGTTCAGCAAGTGATACATTTAGAGACTTGTTCCATGATGTGAAGTTATTAGTGAGAAAGCTGATGGTTGCCTGAACACTTCATTCAATACATGATGCAAAACATTTTTTCACTGCATCTCTGTAGGATAAAAAATGACATTAAGATATATATGAGAGTGTGTGGTGAAAATCAAATTAGAACACGAAAAAAAATTAACAGAAAAAAATAATCAGTTTTGGTGCCTTTAAAGACGAAAAACTTTAACTGCCATGCTACTACTACTGGTTGTGCCAGTGATAGAGAATAATTGAGGTGATGGAAGTAAAAAAAAAAGGCAAGGACTAAAATTGTGAACAATAACATACAAGTGAGACAGACAGATACATCTCACCATCTAATATAGTAGCATAAGATTATATATATATATATATATAAAAAACATCAAAAAATATATCCATGGTAATTAAGAGCTCAATTAATAACGGGTTAAAATCCAAAATGTTATAACATTGTAGTAAATCCAAGTGAAAAAAAAATTGTATGTATAAAAGCTAAAATGATCCATAAGAGCAATGTAAATTTACAATAACATGCAAAAAAGCATAAATTTCACAGATTGTTCATAATTTAATTACTTTCAATAGCTGTTTCATCATTAATTCCATAATTAATATAAATGAATTTACAGCAATGTTTATCCAAATCATCAGGAACTTCTTGGGCTATGCTTGTTTAAGTACTATATATGTTTTTTGTGGTAGTCTTTTGATGTTGCACATCAATTTAGTAGAAAATTTATGTTCTGGTGGTTTATTCAACCAATCTAACTGAATAAGACATTAGGTGAAACAAAGCCCCAATCAATATGAATTTTGCAATTTGACTGTACTCTCAGTATAGAGTCACCCCATCAGAAGAGGTTCCATTATTATTCTTGAACTTGCTTTAAAATATTAACCTCAATTTAACATTTCATATAAATACAAATTTTATATATCTTTATAAGAAATATGTACATACCTTGCATAAGGAATATAGGACAATGAATACCAGGTCAGTGCCAAAGACTGGAGTATAACACACAATAAAGCCAAACCAGGTTTTTTCAGCTACAAAGACAATTATGGATAATAATAAATATTTGGCATATTTCTGTACATGGAATATATGTTCTACATTAGTTAATGACTTTTAAAATTGGAAACTTTTCAAATTTGATTACATTTTTTATACAATATTTGATAATATTGAATAAAATGTCACAAAATGTAAAGCATAAACAGAAATATATAGTATTTCTATGACTAAGTTCACTAAGGCAGCAAGCTGGGCAAAATGCTTAGCAGCATTTCGTCCATCTTTATGTTCTGAGTTCAAATTCTGCTGAGGTCGATAAAATAAGTACCAGTTGAGCACTGGGGTTGATGTAATCGACAACCCCCTCCTCTGAACTTGCTGGTCATGAGCCAAAATTTGAAACCAATATTTAAGTTCACTATATTTTCTATTCTTTAGTTGTTTAGCATTGATAGAGCAAACCAAAGGCATTCAAGGTGTGACCTCACATCTTTTTGTGTATCTAAGGCTAGGACTACATTGTCCAATTTGTCCACAGTTTTTCAACAAAATAGGATGTGATTTGACAGAGATGTTATTACTACTTCTAGCATGTTGAATAATCTCATACTTTTGTAGCTCTGTGAATATATTTTTTTACTTAGTGCTATTTCCAATACGAATTTAAGAACTTTTTAATGGAAGCACTGGGAGGAATACATTCTTGAAATATTTGTAAAAGGCAGCAGAACTAAACAACTTTGGTCAAAATATAACTAAATTGTATAAAAATGTTATTGCATAAAAAAAAAATGAAACTTTCAGATACATTTAAACCTTGTGTATCTTCTTAATTATTTTATGTCTGGTTTTCTATGCTGGCATGGATCATGGAGGTCTATGTTGTTTTGCACACTGACAAAAAGCCCAGTAACCTTCAATATTATTTTTACTGTGTCACTAGAGATGTGCCTCCTATCGGAGGAGGACTAAAGAGTTCCCTTTGCTGTTTTACTCCTGTAGTAGAATGCAATGTGGCTATCTATCTATCTCTCAATCTTTCCACATACACAGGAATGCATATGTGTGTGTGTGTATTTGCAAACATACTTATGCATGCATACACAAACACTCACATACATATAACATCATCATCACTTCTTATGTCCACCTATCCATAAACAACTGAATGGGTTTCCTGAAAAAGTGTTTTATGGATGGATATTTTCCTTTCTGTCACATCTTATGAGCCACAGGGGCACAGTGTACCTAGTCTAAGAATGGGAGACATACACACTATGTGTCTGCCTGTGCCTAATGTATATGTATATATTTGTACAGACATTCCCAACATTATGGAAGCATTACTTTCTTGAAAATTTTGTTGCAACTTGTTCTATACATGGGTCCATGGGAAAAATGTGTTACATTCTTAAAAATCTTGTAACATGGAATTTTTTAACACAAGGCATACCTGTATGTCTAATATATATATATAGTGTATACGTACGTGTGTGTGTATATATATATATATATATATATATATATATTGTATAAGTAAATGTGTGTTTATATATATATATATATATATATATTCAAGTCTGTTATCTATCAGTTTATAT
>JAOPUL010006720.1:21918180-21929937 GCA_027564515.1 Octopus rubescens | reverse complement strand
TGGTGCAGCTCCCCAGCTTGCCAGTTTCCAGCCAAAAACCGTCTAACCCATGCCTGCATGGAAAAACAGACGTTAAAGGATGATGATGATGATGATGATGATGATAAATGCTAATCAATTGACTTTAAATGATAAATACTTTAATCTAATTAATGTATTATTTAATTCAATTTAATTCATGTATTTTGGACATTGATAAGATGAGAATTGTAAATTTATCCACCAAACCTTGATAGGGAAAGAACGTTGCCCAATGTATAGAAGACAGCAAATAAAACCAATCCTTTGTTGGATATAAACAATAACGCTGAGCCCTAGATGAAAAAAAAGAAAGAAAAACAAACATGCAACTATAAAAAATATCAAACATTCTCTTCCTTAAACATTTCTTACTATTACAATAATATATACTTTTTTTTTGTACTTGTGACGGCATTCACTCTGGGTTTGTTGAGCCGGCTCAACCGGCTATAATATATGGGACAATATAGCACTGAGTCAATAGTATGTCACACTTACCAGTTAGAATTTGTGGGTCATATCACAGACACTTAACTCTTGCTGGTCCATTCCCACTTAATAAAAAAGGTACTATGAATATGTATAGCTTACTATTTTAAGTTGAGAGTTTCATTGGTTTGATGTTCTGAGTTGAAGTCCATTATAGGCCAACACACAGGCTTTAATAATCTACTCCAGGATATTTCCCCCATGAAAATCTAGATCCTTTCTCTAGTGCAGTGTTTATCAAAGTGGGGCATGGCAATATTTAAGTGGAGGTGCAGATTACTTCAGAATGGGGCATAAGTAACAAGTGAATAAAAATAGCAATAAAGTTTTAATTAAAATTTCTTTCAAATATTTATATCACATACTTTGTCCATTCATGGTGGGGTACACACAATCAAAGCGTATGGCACAAAAATGACTAAGAAATCCTGATCTGGTGGTTTACCAGGAGTCAGCTTTGACTCAATACTGATCCTTTATCGAGGTGGTTTACCAAGAGTCATTTATGACTCAGTATTGGTCCTTATACAAAATGTCTATATGTTTAACAAAGTTTCCACAAATTTAATGTAGTAAATCATCAGGATGCCCACAATTAAACCAAAATAATACTTCACTCCACTTTTGTATAAGAATAATTGGTCTCAATATTATAAAGGACCAAAACTCCCATCAATTCCTAATTCAGTATCTGCCATGTTGCCAACTTACATAAGCAGAGAATGTTTAGAGCCTTTCCTAGTCTACTCACACATCATTAGCTGAGTGGCTGGCCCCTAATCCATTCTGCCATTATGATAACTCCCTCCACACCCCATTATACCCTTTACCATCTCTTTACCAGTACTGCAACCCTTGGGACTCCCTCCCTGTCTATGTTTTCTTAACTTTGTACCTTTTAGAGCTTTAAAGGTACATTAACTGTGTACTTATTGCTATGGTAAAATCTATGGATACTGCCTTATCTTCTTAGATTAAATGATAACAAAAAAAAAATAGCCACATAAGATTTAATAATAAAAAGTAAAACATTAAGAAAATAAATAATTCAGGAAACATGGAATTTAATTTTCATAAGGAAAATTGAAATTTACTGTTTAAAAGTTATCAAAGATGAATGATATGGTCAAAAATAGGCAATGAAACAGTCATGGTTTGTGATGATGTGGTCAAAAACCTCAGGTATACTAAAGGTTTGTTATGATAAAAATGGTTTATCAAAGTTAACTTTTCACAGATTTGTTTAGTTCAGGACTATGAATCAATTCCTGATTGTGTGTATGTGAAAGGGGAGAGAGAGAAAGAAAGAGAGAACCATTTGACAAAGTGTTATCCATGGCTCTTGTAGGCCTTCTCAAAATGGTGGAGTCATCTAAGCTGATGTTTAACTTGACTTTCAATGAATTGATGTTTGTAAAGAAAACAAAAACAAACAAGGACTTAGCCAAATTATACATTGTGTTAACTATGTTGCACATTCAGACTAGTTTTTAAAATGCCTGATGCAGTTTTTAGTAGTCAAACATGAGACACATGCCAAAATTATCTTAATATTTTAAAGGTTTACTTGCACACAAGAATTCACTCACACACATGCTGTTTTATCATTAGGAAATTTGTTTTCCCTTCATGGTATTTTTATACATCTAAAGCATTAAAAATTCAAAAGATATATTATTACCCAACTTAATCAGTAGATTGGCAGTGTATCATGAATATTTATGATGTTTGTTGTTGTTGAATAGCTTCAGTTGGTTCTGCTTGAATACCTCCTATGACAGAGCGGTAGCTGGCAGAATGTTTAAAAACAGTCCAGTGACAACAACCTGGATAGTGCAGATTGGTAGCCTCCTTGCTTTACAAAGATGGCAGAGAGTTTGTTGAATGAAATTTGGAAGTACATTTAGAGCATGTTGAATGACTATGTAGAAATTTACTCACTGGTTCATATATATATATATATATATCTGTGGTTTAACCAGAGAAACAGATGGTTATGAGATAGTACAGATGGTTATGAGATACATGGCCAGGAGTTCAAATATGTTGATACTAGGAAGCACAGAACAGGAGTTCAAATATTGTTATACTCAGGAAGTACATTACCAGGACTTCAAATATTGTTATACTCAGGAATACTCTGAGCAACTTTATTTGGTTACTGTCAGCTGTAAGAAATGATGTTCCTATTTCATAATTGTGTGATAAATACTTCCAGAATAAACAGATATTGAACTTTAGGAAGTCATTCCATGTATGCTAGTATGGAGGAAAATAATGTTGAAGGTGAAGAATGAAAATGTTATAGGAAGAAATACTGGAATGATGAGGTGCTGGGATATCCCAACAAGGTCTTGAATGACTCACAATCACACAGACATGGCACGAGCATGGCTGTAAGGTCAAGAAATTCACTTTGCAGCTACAGGGTTTCAGGTTCAATTACACTATGCTGCACCTTGAACAAATGTTTTCTACTAAAGTTTTGGGTTAACTAAGTCCTTATGAGTGAATTTGATAGAAAGGAACTGTGTGTGGAAGTACATTAGAGAGACTGTCCTTGTTCTTGGGAGTGTAGAGTTAATCTGTCGACACCTAGCAGTTGGATACCTTTAGTGGAGTCCCTTCTCTTACAAAAATTTGGGAAAGGCCTCCAGTTTGAGTTAAACTACCTCTTGTATGCACTGACCTTCCTACTGTATCACACAAAGGTTTTTTAAAAATAAATAATAATGTATTTTTGTAATGAAATAAAAATAATAATAATAATTCTTTCTAATTTTGACACAAGGTCAACAATTTTGAGGGAAGGGTTGTTGATACCAATAACCATAGTACTTGACTGGTACTGTATTTTTTGGGCCCTAAAAGGATGAAAGAGAAAGTTGACCTCAGCAGTGTTTGAACTTAGAATGTGAAGCTGGAAGAAATGTCACTCAACATCTTTTTCAAACGTGCTAACACTTCTGCCAGTTTGCCACAATAATAATAATAATAATGGTTTCAGATTTAGACACAAGGCCAGCCATTTCGGGGGAGGGGTTTAGTCGATTACATCGACCCCAGTGTTAAACTGATACTTATTTTATCGACCCCGGTGGAATTTGAACTCAGAATGTAGAGACAGACTAAATGCCACTAAGCATTTTGCCTGGCATGCTAACGATTCGGCCAATATAATAATAATAATAATAATGATGATAATACTCACAAGTACAGAAAATCCAATACCCAAAAGAAAGCATATAGCAAAACCTTTAATCCTTGTCGACCAACTGAGTGTTGAGGCATCAGATATCTAGAGGAAGAAATCAAATATGGTAATTTCTGATTATAGCAGTTATTTTATGTGAACTGAACATTTGAATTTAAAAGAGAAAACAAAAAACAAAAGCAGCACCAGTTTTGTGCAGGTAGCAAACATAACACTAAATGCATAAAAATATTTCCATCATTATATATTTCCATCATCCTTAATCCACTCATCCTTTATCCTATCTTTATTCTCTCTTATACCCACCTTCATGTACTTTGACACCTCATCTCCATCATCCTTTCTCCCTTTCCAGCAGGAAAAGCCATGTATCTTCTCCACAGTGAAACATATGTTCCTATCCCTCTATCATACTTCAGCCTCTCAATACCTGGCACAAAGTCAGTTCCCTCATCACTACACCCCAACTCGGTTGAAGGGTCTTGTTTTGCAAGTTACTTGATGTCACTAGTCCCAGTGCCATGAAAAATAGCAGTACATTCTGTAAAGTGGTTAGCATTAAGAACGGCATCCAGCCATACAAACTATGCTCAAAACTGTCTTCTGGATCATCAGATCATGTTGAATCATATTGGTATGGAATACAGACGTTAAATGATGATGACTATATATTAAATATTTACATCATTATTTATTTAACGTCCAGGTAAGTAAAATTGAAGCTAAAAAGTCATCATGTCTTTTATGTCAATGCCCTTCCTCCCCCCTGCATACAATCTGTTCGAAACAATTTTCCCCAACACCCCTCCCCTCTATCTCCCATGCTTCCTTGTGAACCTACCTGAACACAATATGTCCATATCAAATTTCTTCCCCACAACATATCTTCCTAACACCCTGTGTGCTCATTCACTACATTCCTCTCCCCTCCATCTCCCCTTTCGCAACCCCACAAACTTACCCAATCACTCACACTATCCAATCTCTTGTCTGCTTCACTACATACACTTCTCCGTAACTTAGGTGTATGTTCCATCACATCTTCACCATCTTATCTCTCTTCTCTCTTGAACTGGTGTAGCCATGTATCTCCTCTACTGCAAAGCACTTATTTCTGTTTCTCTATTCATACACTAACATGTAGCACAAAGCCACCTCCCTCAATACTACTCGCCACCTCAGGTGAGGGGGGTCTTGTCTTGCTAGTTACATGGTGACCTCAATGCTGCTGGTGGTTCCAAGTGAAAAGCATCCAGTCATCACCATCTGGTTGAGCTTGCTTGGACATTTTTAACCCACATACGCCATCCATCTCAGTCCTACATTAGTTGAGGGAGGTCTTCAGGGAGGCATCCAGTGTCTCTGGTGAGTTGATCTACATATGTTGTGTTCAGACCTGCTCGAGTATGGCCATGCTTTGGCATCCATAGCAGTAGGTCACTTGCCAGCTCCTGTTTAGCTCACTAGCAATGTCCTACAAAGCGCAAGTGCCTTTTCTTTATAATGGTGGAAACAGGCAGGAGATCTCTATATGGCTGTTTCTTGGTGGGATGAGTTCTCCAAGATATGTTTAAGACTGGTGTAAATTCCATCTAGCTTGGATTCCAGCATCAATTATGATGTTCTATAACAACACCAAATCAATGGTAAGGTCCCTAGACAGTGATACAAGTTTCTTTGATATCAGAGTCGGAGTACTCCAGGTAGATACATTGGTATCTTTTCTTTTCACACTTGCGAAAAGAAGTTCGATCAGACATCCAGTTAAAAAAATAACTGACGTAGACTATGCTGATGATTTAGCCTTGCTCTCTGATACAATATCAAACTCCACCCAATTACTCTTTAGTCTAGAATTAGCTGCACATGATATTGAACTACTTGTTAATTCTAGTAAAACCAAATTCATTGCTCACAGTCAATAAGGATCCATCACAAACATCAGCAGGGATCCCATTAATCAAGTTGATGATTTCACATACCTTGGTTCTGTGTTAGCCTCAACTGAAAAGGATGTAAAATCTTGGACAGCCAAAGCATGGTTGGCCCTAAACAAACCGGATGTTGTCTGGAAATCAACCCTGTCAGGCAACCTTAAGAGGAATTTTTTCCATGCAACAGTAGAGTCAGTCCTTCTGTATGGAGCCACAGCCTGGACGCTTACCAAAAAGCATCTAGTACACTATGTAAAGTGATTGATATTAGAAAACCATGCCAAAACAGTTGGTAGAGCTTGGCACAGTCTTCTGCTTTGCGAGCTCCTGTCAAACTGCCCAACCCATTCCCACATGGAAGGACATTAAATGATGATGATGATGATGATCACTTAAATGTTATGGTTGTAAGCTTGGCAGTGTGGATAAGAAGCTCACTTTGTAACCACATGGTTTTGGATTCAGTCCCACTGAGCAGCACCTTGGGCAAGTGTCTTTAACTATAGACCCCTATAGCCTTGTGAGTGAATTTGGTAGATGGAAGTTGTGTGGAAGCCCATTGTATATACACGTGTTAGTGTTTGCCCCAACCACAGTTTGACAACTGGTGTTGGTTTGTTTACCTTCCTATAACTTAGAGGTTTGGCAAGAGAAAACCAACAGAATAAGTACCAGACTTCAAAAATAAGAAAGTGGAGGTGATTTGTTTGGCTAAACCAGTCAAGGCAAAGCCCCGGCATGGCTGCAGTCCAATGACTGAAACAAGTAAAAAGAAGATTCTAAGCTTCTATGCCATCCATAACAGCTCGCTATCTTTCAATCCCCAATCTGCAACAATTCAAAAACTCACCAATTTATATTTATCCTTCAAATTAACCCTTTAGTATTCACATTATTTTGAATTAATGATGCATTATCTTGTAGCTTTGAGATTTTGATGAGGTAACTTAATTTTTTAGAATGATATTGTAGGGTTGATGTAAGAAGCCAGATCTGGCCAGTTTGAACATAAAACAGATAGAATATTTTGGCTGGTTATGGCCGGTTTAAATGCTAAAGGGTTAAATAATTCATGTTGTTATTGAAAAACTGAAAGTTGGGAGATAGCAGGTGTGTATAGCAGCTAAGACTGAAGCACCAAAATTATATATTTTTGCCAGAGGATGGAATTGTTTGGTGCCAGAATGTAAAGAGCTGGTGGGAATAACGACTTGTAATGGGTTAAATGTGAAATAATTTTAATTAGGTTTGGGTGTAATCAAGGAGATTGGAAGACAAGGAACCACCTTAGCGGCTTTACAAGAGATGAAATTTTTACCTTTTATCTTTTTCTTGTTTCAGTCATTGAGCTATGGCCATGCTGGAGCACCACCTTGAAGGTTTTAGTTGAACAAATCAACCCCAGTACTTTATCTTTTTTTAAAGTCTGGTACTTATTCTATTGGTCCTTTTTGTCAAAGTGCTAAGTTATGGGACCGTAAACAAACCAACACTGGTTGGGGGACGTACATACACACACACACATACACACCATCATCATCATCATCATCATCATTTAACGTCTGTTTTCCATGCTGCCATGCGTTAGACGATTTGACTGGAAACTGGCAAGCTGGAGAGCTGCACCAGACTCGTCTATTTTGGCATAGTTTCTATGGCTTGATGCCCTTCCTAACACCAACCACTCCAGAGAGTGCACCGGGTGCCTTTAACATGTCACCAGCAGAAACTATGCCAAACAGACAATGGAGTCTGGTGCCCCCGCCCCTCCTCCCGCCCCATCCCCTCCCCCGCCCCTCCCCCAGCCCTACCAGCTCCTGTCAAACCATCCAACCCATGCCATCATGGATAACAGACATTAAATGACGATGATGATGATGATGATGATACACAATGAGCTTCCACATAGTTTCTGTCTTCCAAACTCACTCAACAAGGCATCGGTCGGCCCAGAGGCCTTTAGTAGAAGTCACTTGCTCAAGGTGTCATCATGTCATTGCAAAAAAAAGTTTTCTTAACCACACAGCCATGCCTGATAGTAGAATATTATTCATTGGTGAAGTAGAAAAGAAGTGGTGAATATTGTTAACCCTAGTATGTTACTTCTTTGATGTTTGTAGCTTTTTAACAATTGGAATGATTTACTTGAAATGATTACAGGCCATAAAATCTCATTTGAAGTTAAACAGCAAAAAACTTTACCAAGCTGATGGCTATGCTGTGAAAGAATTACTGAAAATAACATCAGTTTTGTACAACGTTATGAAGACTAATGAATTTAATTCCTTGGATGATGCTGAAAGCAATGAAAGTGGTCCTATCTCCTTTGATATATCGTCTAAAGTAGGTGTTATTTAATATGTTTTAAAATTTGTTTTAAATTTTAATTGTAAAATTGGAAGTATGAATGGTTTTATCTTTTGTCAGTCATAAAGAACTCTTAATTCCCTTTAGTATAACCGTATAGTGCCGAGATGTCTGTGGTAAGTTTTGATAATCCTTTTTATACTGGGCACAAGGCCTGAAATTTTCAGGGATGGGGATAGTCGATTCAATTGACCCAGTATTCAACTGGTACTTAATTTATCGACCCTGGAAGGATGAAAGGCAAAGTCGACCCCGGCGGCATTTGAACTCAGAACGTAAAGTCGGAAGAATTGCCGCTAAGCATTTCTCCGGCGTGCTAACGATTCTGCCAGCTCACCGCCTTATCTATTTTAAATATTGATATATTCCATGTCTTCCAAGTGAATTTTACAATTTGACGAAATATTTTGTATGATAGCAAAATATTTCCCTATGAAATGCAGCTTCGCAATTGTTAAACTCTGCAGTCTATTCACTTCTTCCTGCCTCATTCCACATTAAGCTAAAACTAGTGCAAAATATTTCGGTATTTAGCCCACCGTCACTACACATCACATTGAAATTTGACTTTTCGGAAAGTGACTACTATTGCAATGGTTCATACCTTTTAAAATTATTCTTACATTCATATATTCATAAGACGAAAATATTGGTTCTGACAAGTAGTATTCTGTGTAAGATACCATAAGATTGGAAAACATGCAGCTGTTGTCAGCAAAGTTTTGTTCTAAGCAATTTAATATTATGAATTTAAATAATAACTGCGGACATTAGAAATTATTCGCAATCTGTATTGATTTTCGTATGAACAAAGAATCAATAAGGTGCTGTACAACTATCCAAAAGTATGAACGTTCATACATACTCTATTGTGTTTGGAGAATGTATTTTTCCATCAAGTGGTCAGATTCAAATAGCTTTTAAAATATTAGAACAACTTAACGCTGTTAGCTTTGAAAGCAATCTCAATTTAATTAGTGTTTCGCTAACTAATGTTCAATTCTTTGCGTGGGCAATGCTTAGGGAACATTGGGTTTATCTACTAGTTTTTGCTAGATACACTGTAAGAAGCCGCCTTGAATTCAAACTCTTCTATACCTCTGTGTATGCATTGAGGTATAGAAGAGCATGAGAAAATATAACCCAAAGCAAGTAAAAGACAAAATAAATCTAATTAGACACAAGCATTACTATTTGGGGCATGGTTTCTGTTTCAATCTCTCTACACGGCAATTTAGATGAGTGTTTATGACATAGCTCCGGGTTGACCAATATCTTCTGTACGATTTTTGCTAGACATAACTATAATCTTGCAGCATAGCGGTTCGGCAAAATGACCGATGAAATAATTACCAGACTTATCAAAAACATAATAATTACTCGGCTCGGTTTGTAAGACTAGACATATGAAGGCAGTGCCCTAGCGTAGTCACGGTCTAATGACTGAATAAAGTGAAAGTACATATAACAATGTATTTTCGTTATATATAGTACTTTAAAACTATAACTAAAAGATGGGCACAGCATGTTAAATAAAGAGGAATTATTTATTTATTTATTTATTTATGCACACGAGATTTCGTTTGGGGAAGCTTATCAAACAGTGTAAAAACGGTTTAGTATTATGATTAGTTAAGGTGGTTAGATGGCAGAATTGTTCGCATGTTGGCTAAAAATGCTTTGTAGCATTTCGTTCTTCTCTACGTTGTAAGTTAAAATTCCGTTGAGGTTAGTTATGCCTTTCATCCTTTCAGGGTCGATAAAATAAGTACAAGTTCAGCACTGGAGGTCGATGTAATCGGCTTACTCCCCGTCCTTCGAAATTACTGGCTTTGTGCCAAATTTTGAAACCATTATTATGAGAGTTACAGGAGGCGGTGAGCTGGCAGAATCGTTAGCACGCCGGACACAATACTTAGCGGCATTAAGCCCGTTTTTATGTTCTGAGTTCTAATTCCACCAAGGTCAACAATGCAGTTCATCTTTTCGGGTTTGTTAAAATAAGTACCAGTTGAGCACTGGGGCTCAATGTAATCGACTAGCCCCTCTCCTCAAAATTTCAGACCATGTGTCTATAGCAGAAAGCATTATTATAACTGTTACAGAATTGATTTTGTTTCTTTCTTACCTTCTGTATAAAACTTGTCTGATATTGTGTTCGTTGTATTTGGTACTCCCCCACTCTCTAAACGGGATCATGAATTACAATCATCTATAAGTTAGAAAATGTTGCAGAAGATTGACGAGGTTGATGGAATTATGAAGAAAGAATAATACATAGACAAACGAATAAGTACAAAATATGTAATATTAACTAAGTAAGGAAAATTTATGCGATTTAATTAAGCATCGATGAGAGTTATATAAATCCAGCGCTGTTTAATATCGAGATGGATTTGTAAAGATTGTTCAAACGGCCATACAAAAGACACATAGAATATTTATATTTGGAGGCTATTAGTAACTAAAATGTTATATTTCTTATATTGTTATGCGCTGCGCAGTATTAGTCTGATGAGGATTTCTTCTTATGTCATCTGATTCTCCTTATAACTTTATATTAATTACAGGAAAGACAGAAAATACAGTAAATTGGTTGAACTTCCTGTAGTGATGGGTGTTAGAGGATTTGTTGGAACCAGAATTCACTCAATACCGAGAAGTCTTGGACTGACTGCAAAGAAATAAAAAAAAAAGATGTTGCGAGGAAAATTTTGGAAGACGCTATGAGAGCAATCCATTACATCTGGCTCAAGAGAGAGGACTTATGGTGCAGGAAGATCAAGCATTGAGGAAGATAGCAACATATGGCGCAGACTCACAGTATACATCTGATTCAACAAAGATCGAGCTGTTGAGCGGGAGTTTTCTCGCCTACATCGGTGTGTGGCACCGGAAATATGGTGTCGTAGTGGAAGGAGCTGTAACAGCGACAAATACCTGGTGAAAAATCGACTCTTGGATTCAGAGACGGACTACAGCAGCTCCCTCAGCACACAGGTGATTACTTTCAATAGAATCAGTTGTACTTTATACTAATATAAAGTAGTCCTCTTAAATGTTATTATCGAAAGGATTGAGGACAATGTATTTCTAAAAGACATACAGAGAGCAACAAAACGTTTGAATCTGAGATAGTACTCGCTATACCATAATACGCGGGAGTATATTCACGATCTACACGGGTAATGAGAGATTTAAAGCAGTTTAGATCTGCATTGTAAATATTTTTAGTCACGGATCAATAAGATGGTGTTAATTTGCAATGATACCAGATAAGAATAATACAAATGAGCGGGCAAGAAGCTTTATCTTCTAATAATATGACAGTCACGGAGTGTATAGGATCATTTTCTTATATACCCATTTATATACATTAGGAGTACTCACTCTTGAAAACGAAAAAAAACCCATTGGCATTAAAGACGCACATAGCAGTGAACGAACTGACATATTCGATTTATCATGATCCCAACAAGAACATATTAATTACGAATTACTGAGTCCATAACGAATGGGAGAAAGTTTTCACCCGAACATTAAGGAAAATTGAAGTGATCTTCCATACCGTATGTCATTGTATTTGTTAAATGCACACCAGCCATACATTCGACAGATGGAATATTGTTGTTTTGAAAAAACCTGGATGCTAGATTAATTTGCGGAAAACCATTGGGAAAACCAGGCACTTGACTGACTTTATTCTTGTTGCGAAAGGTCAAAATTGACACT
>JAOPUL010006720.1:21902263-21910454 GCA_027564515.1 Octopus rubescens | reverse complement strand
GCGAGTGTGAGGTGAATCCGGCCACCCCCGTTCACGGGGACAAAACCGGATTTTAAACTCTGGAGGAAGAAGAAGATATATATATGTATATGTATAATCTGGTGTATGCAATTAAAGCAGTATTAAAATAGCCATCTATTTAATGTATATACACTGTTGACAGGCAAGTTACTGCAGTTTTTGTCCAAGATAAAAATTTGTCCTGGCAGTGGCTAGCAAGAATGTCTGATGGATTTCATGCATAAAAGATTTTATCTTGAACAAAGCCCACAGCAACTGCCTATCAACTGTACATATTACATTAAGTATGAAACATAAATGGCTATTTACATTAAGTACGATACAAAGACAACTATTTTCATTTAAACACTGCTTCACTTGCATACACCAGATCACTTATAGAACCTAACAGCTACTCACAAACCTAGTGAATGAGTTATTCACCATTTCCTACATCAGAGGTGACAAATCTTGTTTCGACATGTGGTTGGCTGTAAGTACATGTCCTTGCCAAGGCCCAAAAAAGGCTAATATACATCTAGCATTCTCATAAGCCACTGCCAGGATGATTTTTCCTCTCCCATATACATTGTGCTTTTAAACACAGCTTGTTCGCAAGAAATTTTATCTTGGGACAAAAACCACAGTAACTTGCCAGTCAACAGGGTATATACATGATGTATGATATATAGGTGTCTCTCTCTCTCTCTCTCATTTATATTCCATGCTGGCATGGGTTGGACAGTTTGACAAGGATCCAATTGGTCCAAGGACTGCATCATGGGTGCAGTCAGTCTATGATAAAACTAAAGGAACTATGTTTCAATTGGTTTTTGAAAATGCTGATATTAGCAGTTAGTCACAACTCCTGATGGAGTGTCAGTGTTTTTCAGTAATGGGACTGGACTGGAACTCAGAATACAGAGCCAGAACGGATCTTGAAAGTCGAAATGCATCCGCATTTCAATTGCCCTATATATATATATATATATATATACACACACGCACACACGCCTTATGACTTTGCTTAGGCATAATGATACTAATAACCTGCTGTTAAAACTCAATATACATGTGCTTCAAAATAAAGCTTTAGGCAACATCCCGTCCCTCAAGCTTCTCGGGCTTGAGATCAACCCATCCAAGTCGGAGGTAATTAACGTGAGCTATGGCGAGGTCGAATTTCGAGGCGCCATGCTCACCATCCAATCCATCTTGGCGGGGGCCCGACTGACACTCAGGGATGCAGTCCACATCCTCAGCTCCCCAATCCTTCCCAAAGTCATACTGGAGTGCCTGGTGGTCAAGCTCGGGGATCTGTCCAGAATGACAGACTGCGACTCATTGATGTGCACCCGGCGCTCTTCCTCTTGAGGAATTGCTTTGCCCTGCCCAGACTCCTTTTCTTGCTGCATTATGCACCTTGTCACCTGTACACAGACCACCTCAGTGACTTCGACCGCAAAATACAGCACAATGCCGAACTGATCTGCAATGTCAGTTTCGAAAGCACTGGCTAGCAATAGGCCAAACTGCCCATCAGATTTGGCGGCCTTGGTCTATGATCCCCCAGATCACTAATGTCCAACGTAACTGGGACAACATGCTATGCAAGTCCACCCTAGAGTGGCTAGAGGTTTCACTCGACCAACACTGCCTCGCCTGCCTCCATTCCGCTTTGCAGCCCAATAGTGGTGCTTGGCTCAATACGGTGCCCTCCTCATCTACCAGTACCCTTTTAGATGATGAGTGCACCCACATTGGGGTGGCCCAGCGCCTTAGTCTCCATGTATGTGAACCGCACCAATGTCACTGCGGAACAGAAGTGGACGTATTCGGCCTGCATCCTTTGTCCTAGAGCCTCAGCGCGGGCCGATTCCCCTGACATGCAGCTTTGAATGACATAGTCAGAAGAGGCCTCGATGCGGCTGGCTTCCCATCCCAACTTGAGCCTGCAGTTCTCGACTGCGGGGATGGTATGCGCCCAGATGGGATGCGACGTGCTGCGACACGTTCTCCAGCACCAACCTCACCGCTTCTTCCGCAAACCCCGGTGTCGCAGCCTGCAACGCAGAGGAGAGGAAAGTCCATTAGTACAGGAACCTGGCCAGCCGCTACCAGTTTGTGCCGGTAGCTGTCGAGACATCTGGCGTCCTGGGTCCTCAAGCCACAGCCTTCCTCCGCCAAATAGGGTCTACTGCGGCCCACCGGAAAAATGAGCCCCGCGAAATGGAGTGGCTACTGCAGCGTGTGTCGCTGGCCATTCTCCATGGCAACGCCACTGCAGTCATTACCATGGGGCACAGCTAAATACCCCCCCATCCTGGAACCTGTGCTGCCCCTGCTGTCTGCCACCCCCCACCTTCTCTCTCTACATCTCTTTTATCTGTACATATTGTTTAATAAAATTTTTCTTTAGTGAGGTAGCTTTTAATTGTAATATAAATTTATTGAATGACAAGGTTCCCTTGTCACTCACTCAACACACACACACAGTATGTAACTGGAAAATATATTGGTTATATTTGGGATCGTTTTAGCATGCCCCCTCCCCCACACTGAACAATGAAATATTTACAGAATACAAGAATATACACAAACATGCAAAATAAGAGAACTATAAACTGTGGCAGAGATTCATGCACTCTGACAGAGCTAATAAAACTATAGACTAAACACCAAAGATAAGATGAAAAATTTCTTTTTAAGAAAGTGGAATTATTATTATGCATTGACTTTTAAATATGAAATACTGACATCTGGATGTGGTTATCCAACAAAGACAGTTGAGCTTGGAATTTTAATAAGTGTTGTTAGATCACTGTTGACGATTCCCTCAAAGTCTTGCTTTCACTGCAATAGGGACTCGGACAACAGTTGAATCAGGCAAGGACATATTTCCGTAAAAATTAATTCTGTTATTTTTGTAAGGTAAAAACAGCATTGTTTTCATCTAGCTCAAATTCACCTATAACTGGATTTGAACACAGAAATATAAGACCCTGAACAAGATACAATATAGTAAGCATCACTGCCTCTGCATTAACTCCACAACCCTATAAAAAATAAGTGTAAAATTATCAAAACCCCAAACAAGTATTTGGCCCAGGTTCCTGGTTTCTGGACAACAATCTCTTTATGTACCACTTCCAACTGCACTTTATATAGCACCACTGTTTACCAAAGGTTAAAATGGAAAAGGCTTCACAGTTGAAGCCTACTGCCAGAAAATATACAAACCATACATATCCCTTTCCAAGACTCAACTATCTCATCAGCTACCACTAAACCACCTCCTACAGTACAAGCTACATTCTATACTATAATTGTGAACCAAAGATGATACCTGTGCATACTTAGAATCCACTCTACCCTGTATTTCAGCAATGATGACTTCCAGTTACTCTGGTTTAAAGCCTCTCACTTCCCTTTTTCTCTAAATTCATCCGCTCTTTCTCTATTCACCCCCACCTGTCTTAATGAAGTCATCATCTTTGGTGACTTGAGTGTGCACAACTCCTCTTACACTGAACCATTGAATCATTAGCCACTATCGACTGTCTGTATTAGTTAGTATCCATCCCTTTACATATCACAGACAAACACATAGACACACCAAATACCTTTGATCGGTTTCTCACCTCCAAATTCAACTTTTATCCTTGTATCACTATTTCTACATCAAGTGAATCATTTAATCACTCCCTAAATAAGGCAACATACTTCACAGCCTCTTATAACACAATCCTTTAAACTATTTGGTACATTAAGTCTGCTAATTGCTCACAACTCCATCAGTTCTATACTGACGACCTATCACAGGCAACTAAGCCAGTCATTAGGAATCTCTTCACAACCATCATGCAACCAATACCCATAAACTCCAAATGGTTTATCCACAGATGTGCTGCAGCAGTACAGATAAAGAACAATATATACAACACCTGGAAGAAATCACAACTATGGCTTCCATCCCTCCATTCATCCACGCCATTGGATTAAGTGCTGATATAGTTTTCACTGACATCCAGTCTACCAACAGCCAGCCAGCACTAACAAGTAAATGTGGCTTGGTAATATGCATCATGTTTTTACTAATTGTTTTAAGTATCTTTGTAGTTGCAAGCAGACAGATTCTCTTGACTCAGCAAAACAACCAGAATATGACAACATGAGGGAGAGAAGGTTACACTAGCACTGGGATGGTACTTCATTTACAGCTGATTACACTGGAGTAACATGAAATAAAGTGTTTTGCTCAAAGACATACTCTCTGGTCTACGAATTGAACCTACAACCTTATGATACCCTAACCACAAGGCCACACTACCTACATTTTAGTCATGCCCCACATATTAGATAATAGTACCTTCATTCTTGTTTAATATTCTGTGAACAAGTGTCGTGCACTCTTAAACAACTCACCACACACACAGTTTCCCCTGAACAATGACACCTGATAACATCCTTCAAAGATATAATAAGCCAGTCTCTAATCACCACACACATCAAGGAAACAGTCCCGAATGCAACAAAATCCATCACAATATCTAATAATCACCACTTCACATATATAATATTACTATAAACTGTGTCATGTAAAAAATAAAAGATAGAAATTATAAAATGCCTCTTTAGGTCCAGGAAATACTTTAGTCCTGATCAGTGGCTGGCCTAAGGCTGAAGCAAATCTCATACTGGAGTGCTGGCCCTATATCTGGGAGGGTGCAGCTACTCCACATATAAATACACATATGCTTTGATCACATCGATAACAAAGCCATACTACTTAGCTACTCCACACACAAATACACACGTTTTGATAACATCCACAAAGGCCATTTAACTGACTGGCAATGATTTAATCACCAATAGACTGGCTCACACAGTACACAGTTTCCTCTCTTTTCCTCTTCTATCACTACCAAAACTGCCTCTGGTCCTCTAAAGTAGCTCACTGCACACTCTTGCTACCCAACCCTCCTTGCCTTGCTAATGTTGTTCTTCTATACCAGTCGTTCCCAAACTTTTTCGGACTGCCACCCCCTTGGCATCCGGGCCTCATTCGTGCCCCCGCCCCAACAGACAACTTTCTGCATCAAATTCAAAGCAACTGTATTTCACAAATAAAACTTAACCTAATTAACCCGTTATTTTGTTGTTTTTACACCCATCACCTCCTTTTGGCCACCCCATTATCGTTATCTTGGCTCTTTCAACCATCCCCAGAGGGGCAGTACCACCCACTTTGAGAACCACTGCTCTATACATTAGTCTGCACATGATTAAAATTAAATAGACCTGACAAGGTATAAAGCAGTACCTCTTGCGAAACAGGTCCGCAAAGGCCAATGGTATTAAACTCTATTGAGTATGTTATAAAAATAATTTTTTCATTCATTGTTTTCCTCTGATAAGTCTGATGTGAATCAGATTTACAATGTTAACACAGCAACTAATCTAACGAAGAAAATTTAAAATTGCATTGATACTATATGATTGATCTACTTTCACAATTCTATAATTTTTATCAGTTCTCTTTGTCCATTATATTCTGTTATTGACTGTTGTCCACAAATGGTTGTACAATATAAGATGTCTATCGTTGCCTCTGCAGGGCCTGAAAAGGCCATGGACATAGTCTCCTCCTCACGAGCCTACCTTCCCAAAAAAGTGCAGAATAATATGTTTATTTTTAACCTGTAGCATGCTGGGGAAAAATTCATATCACGAGTTTTCTCCCCTCTCTATGCAACACAATATACCTGCAGCTACAGGGGAGCAAACTCTATGGCGACACAAGGTGCCTAAGCGTGCTGAAGGTTAATTCACCCTTTACCAAGAATTGTCCTTCCTTGTTTTCTTCATCGTCCTCATCCTTGGTAATTATCTTCTTTATCAGTTGGAACAATCCATAACAGCTAATACCAGCTGGAATGATCCATTGAAGCTAAGAGAATATAATTGATAGGTGCAAGCATGGCTGTATGGTTAAGTAGTTTGCTTCCTAACCACATGATTTCAGGTTCAGTCCTACTGCATGGCTCCTTGGGCAAGCATCATATACCATAACCCCGGGCTGACTGAAGCCTGATGAGTGGATTTGGTAGATGGAAACTGAAAGAAACCTCGTGTATATGTATACGTGTACCTCATCTTGACACTGTGGGAGTTGCAAATAAATTTCACTGTCATATAAGTGGTGGTGTATGTTTTCAACCTTTCATAAATGCATAACTGTTCATGGGGAAATATTACTTTGCATGGAAACAAGTGAGGATTGGTGACAGGAAGGGCACCTATCCACAAAAAAATCTGCCTCTATGAATTCCATTGAGCCATGCAAGAATAGAAAAGTGAATGTTAAACTGATGATGATAAGGAGGAAGAGTTATTTTTTTTTAAAGTGTATTTTTTCTGATGCAGGTAAGTGTTGGTGTCTCAATTATGAGAGATAGACATGAAGAATAACATTACTATGAAAATGGTGAATGGCTTGTTCTTCCTTAAGGTGTAAGTTAAATGAAGAGAAATCACTATAACCAGAAATTGAAACTAAGTTATGGACTTGGTTTGTTGCAAGTTGAAATTATATAGCATAAATATATCTAGTGACAGATTTTAATTTAGAATACAGAGGTCTTAAGAATTTAGTTTATTAGTTTTGCTATTCCTTGAGTAGGTAGGAATCAGTAGTATAACAGAGCAGATAAAAATGGGAATGTGCAACATTCAATCCTTTACCAAAAGCACTAATATTTTCCCAAAGGAAAGCTAACAAGCAATTAAGATTATTCTATTTTGATCTGCCCTAGAATTTAAGTTCTTACAACCAAGCTACCACCTTGCTATGTAGTAAATATAATCTGTTCAATCAGAATGGAGGATAAACTTTCACAGAGATAAGCTCACATGTTTCTTAACCTCATTAATTTCTAAATGTAATTATGTACATTTATAGGCATCTTTGAAGTGAAATTAAAGTTTTTAAAAAAATTGTTCTTCGTAACATCTGAAGCAAAAAATATAGATGACCTATAAATCTACTAAGTAACAGTTCTCTTCTATCTGTTAAAATGTGTAAAACCAAACGTTGACGAAAATCATTAGCTGAAACTATGAAATCCTATTGCGTAGAGAATGATGTACAAACAGAGACACATACACCCTAAATGTGTCTTGACATTTTTACACATTATTTCTAAAATATCATATACAACTTTCATACGTTCTTAATTATATTATCTCTTCTGTTACTCCTTCCTCTCTTCTTTCAACTGTCATTCCAATCACTCCCCTGTCTTGCCCTTCATACTCTCATTTCTTTCTCCTTTTCATCCCAGTTCTTTTTCTGTCCACTTTATTAGTACATTGCCCTGTATGCACAGAGACAATGTAGGGTGCAAATGAAACAACACTAGTGCCATAAGATTTACATTGTAAATTGGTTGGCAAACCAGTGGAGAAAATGTAGGGTTGAGATGATCCTTAGTCTTGTGTTGTTGAGGTCATGATAAACTGTACACAGTACACTTTGTAGAGTAGTTGGTGATAGGAAAGGCATCCAGCTATAGAAACCATGCCAAATTGAATGTTCAAGTGAAATGTGGTCCTCCAATCTATCTAGGAAGACAATAACTTTGAAGAAGAGTTGACTCAGACCCTGATGATCCACCAAACCCATGCTAGCATGGAAAATATGTAAAACAATCATATCCTACTCTTTTAAGTAACACAATGCCCAATATATATTTTGTGATAAGAATAGTATAATTGGCTACAATTATTGGACTTTAACAGCAATTTCTCCATGTATACAGCACAAAGGTTATACAAGACTCAAAAACTGACATTTGTATGCCATGCTTTTGGTAAATATGTTTATGTGGTCATGAGCAGACACATACACCCTCTTGGCCCTTCATCTATGACCCAGTGGAACATCCAAGATGTGAAAGTAGAAGGAAAAGAGGGCTGGCACTCATTTACAATTGTGTAGAGTGAAGCAATATGAAATGAAAGGCCTTGCTTAAGGAGACATGTTGCCCAGTCAAGGAATTGAAGCCACAACATTATTATAATGAGTTGAACACCCTAACCATTAGGCTACATAACTTCACTGATAATGGAACAGTAACCACTTGATACCTAGAGAGAAAAGTGTAGAAATGTAAACCTGCCGTATGGAGAT
>JAOPUL010006720.1:21875330-21895778 GCA_027564515.1 Octopus rubescens | reverse complement strand
GCAAAAGAGATCGATAGAATAAGTACCAGGCTTGAAAAAACAAGTACTGGGGTCGATTCATTCGGCTAAAAATTGAAAGCGTTGCCCCAACATGGCCGCAGTCTGATGACTGAAACAAGTAAAAGATAAGATATACATAAATATATATATATATACATATATATATACATATATATACACATATATACATACATACATATATATATATATACATATATATATATATATACACATATATACATACATACATACAGGATGTCCCAGAAAGATTTACTAATGATTAAAAAAATTCTTGAAAATTCTTGGATAAAACAATTAAATTTTTGATTGCACACAGCGATTCGTGTATGTTTCAGCTTTAAATGTTTGTAGATTTATTTGTCTACAATAACTTTGTCTAAAGATATGCCGTCTCAAGTTAAACGTGATAAAATCGTTGCATTAAAATCAGCAGGAAAATCTAACAATGATATTGCAAAACAGCTCAATTTGTGTTGTAAGACAGTGTATAATGTCTTGAAATGTTGCAGTCAATCCGGCATGACATGAAGCAAGCCAATTCCAGGGCATAAAAGAACTGTTCGTACCAAACCTATGATTGATACTGTGAGAAAGAGAATTCACAGGAATCCTCATCGAAGCATGCAAAAAAATGGCAAGAGAGTTTAATATTTCAAAATTTTAAATGCATAGGATTGCTAAAGAGGATCTCAGGCTAAAGGTATATAAAAAGCAACCCAGACAAGTAATTTCAGCAGCTTCAAAGAAAAAAATGGCTCGACAGGGGGAAAAGATGTTAGTGGAGATGAACAGCACCACAAAGTCTTCATTTGGAGTGACGAGATCTTCACTGTGGAGGCTATTACGAACAAACAGAGCAAAAGACTGTACGCTGCTGATGCTCAGGAATTGCCTGAAGAGAGCCGAACCCATTTTCGTCGCCAGAAACCAGCTGGGGTTGTGGTATGGGCCGACGTAGCATCTGATGGATCCAAGTCTCCTTTGATCTTCATTGACGAGCGTGTTAATGTGAATAGCACAGTTTACGACAAAATGTTGGAAGAAAATATGTTGCCTTTGTTCAACGAATCATTTGGAAATAGGTTTGTCTTCACTCAGAATGGTGCCCCAGCCCACACCTCAAATTTTATGCAAAAATGGTGCAGAGAGCATTTTTGCAGTTTTTAGGACAAGAACTTTTGGCCTCCCTCAAGCCCAGACATCAACCCAATGGACTTTTCTGTCTGGTCTACCTCATTGAGTGATGTCTCAGCTATCTCATACTCAAGTGTGGCAGATCTGAAAGAAGCCCTTTTTACAACGTGGAGTAAAAATTTGACGAAGAAGTGGTGTGGCGCTGTTGCAGTTCAGTAACCACTCGTTTGCAGGCCCTGATCAAAGCAAGAGGTAGTCATTTTGAAATCCGATTCATGTATTAGAAAGGTATAATTTAGTTCTTATAATTTAAGAAGTTTGATTGCCCTCTCTTGTATATATTATGAGTAATTACAAAAGTATGATAGGTAAATCTTTCTGGGACACCCTGTATAATAAAAGCACCGACTACAAATCAGTGATTTTCATTGACTGGACTGATACTCTCAAAAGCAATTCTATCATTAGAAGACGATATCCACTCATGTGACTGTCTTGTTAAACTTACAGCAATCCTGTACCCATCTCCTTTTTCCAAGCTCCTCCCTACTCTCTACCCATTTGACAGTGCTTGGAATCATTACAACTGAAACTCTTGTACAACATATTTCATGCTTCCAAATAGAAAAGACAGATGCTAGAGGTGCCAAAATAATTCTGTTTATCTTCGTGATAAATAACTACTACAGAAACTAAAAATTCAGGGTGCATTGAGGAAAGAGAGAAAAATCATTGCCTTTTATCTTACTAGAGAGACAAATTGATGAAGAATACGACACAGCTAAACCCTCTGTACATTATTTTAGTATGCAGCGTAGCAAAATATTTGCTCAACTAAAAATTAAAGTATTAGCTATTTCACTTACATAATAATTTGTGAAAGTTACAACTAACTTTAAATAGAAATTTTAAGTAAAGAAAAACATATGCCATTTTAAGAAATAGCAGAATGCTATAAAGAGAGGAAAAAGTTACAAGCAACACTATATATATATATATATATATATATATATATTACTTATATAAATTGTGCAAGACAGGGATAGTTTCCAACTACAGGAAACCTGAAACACTGGCTCACAGCGTGTTAAAACACAACTTTAAACCCATGCAAAAAAAGAAAAGGCAATTTAAATATGTCAAAAATTATATAAACATATTTATATATACCCCACTTCTCTCCGATGGTGACAGCAAGGCCTAAAAAAAGAACGTATATTATTTATACATACAGAACATGCCAAGAACAGAGTGGAGAGTTAAATTGGAACAGTTTTGTTAAAATTAAAGTGTGTCCCTCAAAATAAATAAATTTAAAAAGGTTAATTAAAAGTGAATAAATCCTTTGCTGAAATTTAAAAAATATTAATCATTCCTAGTGGTATTAATGCACAGAAGATATATCTATAATACATAATATGTTGGTATTTTAAAGTTGCAGCATTTCAGCTGATAACTTCAGTCTAATTCAAGTTACCAGCAGACGTATCATGTTTTTAGCTAGCATCCATGGCTTTCCACAACTTCAGTTTTTATTATAAACATTTCTTTATATGTTTTCATTCAACAGAACAAAAAATTTTAATTAGAAACATCTTATAATTAACTGTTGCATTGGTTTAGGTGCTTCTACATGATGGCTTGACTTGCAAGAAAAAATAAGTCAAATCTTCCTCAAATCACAATCTATTGAAAAAAAAAAAGTGAATAAGGTAACTAAGATAATATGTCCAGAAATATGATTGTTATGGTTAGATTATTTTTTACCATAGGCCTGTTTGATCAAGGCTGACTTTGAGTATGCAACAATGACAAATCACTTATAAAATTATAATCTATATTCTAATAAAGAAAGCTGCTTAATTTGTTGGCAGTATGTCATTTTTCTAAAAGAAAGCAATTATTAGTCTACACTGTCTAGAAAATTATTGAAAATTCTAATTTCAATATATTTTAAAAATCAGAATGTGATTTTCAATTTTTTTATTTTTTTTTATTGAAAATTTCACAGCAGAAAACTAATTGTAATTCACTGCGGGATAGCATTTTTTTTTTAACACTGTAGGATAGAGTTCCCTCTTTGTCCTCTCTCTCTCTCTCATACACTTCATTGTGCTACTATCTACAGACATATCAGTAAAAACATTTCTCCAACTTATAAGTTTAATCTAGAATTGACCAAATTATGTTGATGCCAATATCCTTTCATATTTGTTGGGTGTTTTTGAAGAAATAGAAAGCTGAAGAAGAAAACTAGTTTTAATTTACCAAATATAAACTTGCCTCATTTTCTTTCAATTAAAGTATTCACTCCACCCCTGACTTTGTTTCCTCATAACTCTCTGAAAAATGGATACTTTTTAATGAAAATTTTACAAATACTTCTCAGATAGTGTAAGATTACAATTATATTTTCATTTGTTGAAAAATTTTTTTCAAAGATAGGGGAGGAATTTTGAATAAACTACATGCCTAGACTTTGTTTCCTCATAACTTTCACATTCTGTGGATTACAATTATGTTGCAAAAAAATTTACTTTCGAGTAAAAAAAAAAAGAAGATATCGGAGGAGAATTTGTTGGTATGGTTATTTGGTATGCTATAAGCCTTAGAATATTACCCAAGTGATTCCTGCTATTTCTAGATTACTAAAAGACCATGCAGAGGATGGGCTACCTTTGAGTTTGTTTAAAAGAGAGAAATTAACTTGTCTAAGTTAAAACAATGTAACACCTGATTTCTTCATAAATTCTAATACTATCTTGAGTGTTTGGTATTATTTTAAATTTATTTATTGAGCAAATAAGTACTATTAGACTGATAAAGGATACAAAGGGAAATTAAACATAACATATCAGAAAGTTACACAAATTGGGCATCAAATGTGAAAATATCATTTAGCAATCAGCAGAAAACCAGCCTGACAACACTCTTTCAGTTAGATCAATGAATAAACCTAGTAATTCATTGACTGAATCTCTATCAATCAAAACATTAACTCAAATATGACAAACATAATGATTGACTGACTATCAATTTTACAAATATGGTACTTGTTTTCTAGGTTTACATAAATTACTACTGCTCAGCTATTTGGAAGGAGAAAACTTATAAATATGTTGTATTGTTACATAGCAATGTTTCATAACCTTTGCTTTAGGAGGACTCCTTTAAGCTTCTCAAAAGTTAAGGTGACCACTCAGTTGAAGAGATACTTAAAGTTTGTTGTTGTGAGCTCCCTTGGTAGTTATAATTAACCAATACATACATATAGACAACCATTAGTATTCCCAGCAGCCTTACATTGTTATTAAGAATTCCTTGATAGTTAAAACATCTTTATATTGTGAGGAGATAGTTTTTTGGGTTTTTTTCATCTTTAGTGAAGGTGGCCCCCCTTCAAGGGAGTTGGGCACTCTAAACAAATCCATCAGATATAAAAAGGGTTCTATTCGAATCACATGGAAGAAAACACAAACTCTGAATAAAAACTAATACATTGTGGAGGGGACTGTTTAGTCTTGTTGTAACTAACGTTTCTAGTGCTAGTGGTATGGTGAAATGTACCCAATTTATGAGCTGGCAAAAAAGGAGAAATGAACAGATGTGAAGAATCCTACCACCACCAAAATCTAACAACAACAATCTATAATATATATATATTTCAATGATGTTTTAAACAATGTGTAAAGTGAGTGGCTGAAAGTAAATAATTAGATCTAAGTAGTTCAAATATCAGAAAGTATTGATGTAGCTAAGTACAAGGCTAGATATTATAGAAAACGTTGATTATTGTGCATGTTCAAAACTTTAGAACTTCCACGTTTAATTTAGGTAGAGAGAAAGGTAGGTCCAGAGTGGTTGTTGGGATGCTAGAGCAGACATCTGTAGATGTATGCAGTGTATAAGAGGTTAGATGGTGAGGGGCTTTACTATCTAACCTCTTATGGACAAGGAACAAGGGTACAATTTTTTCTGAGTGGGCAGCAGTAACAGTGCCCCACTCTCCGCTAATAATGTTAATATTACTGGTAAAGAAAGGGGTAAAGTAAACAAGGTAGTCAGAGTTTGTGATAAGGATAATCAAGCTTATACTAGTCTTTAAAAATACAATAGCAACATTTATCTCTGCATATGCTTTGCAATCTAAACTGAAATATGAATGAAAGAACCAATTCTATGAGGCTATCATGTAGATTACCTCATTGACAAATGGCAATGACCTAGTTATTACCATGGCTGATAACTTCAATGGACATATTGTTTGGTTAGCATCCTGGTGGATTCCATGGAGGCTATGACTTTGATTCAAGGAACAAGGCTCTGTGACACTATGGCTTGACAATTTGCAACACTAACTTCAAGAAACCAGCCAGCTATTTGGTCACCTACTAAGGTGAACACAAGGCAGACAGATTTCATTCACCAGAATACATGAAATACAGATGGTTGCAAATACTGACTTTCTCTAGTGAAGAATGTACCACCCAACATGGGTTAGTGATTACTGACTTCATAGTATTAGCTACATAGACTCCATGACACAAAATAATTTGGCAGACAACTGGGAGTTCCTATGGAACAACCTGCCGAGGGTTACAACAAACCGGATAAGTGGTTGAAGACAAAGTCCCAGTCAGATGGGATTTGGTAGTGGAATAGTACTGTAAATAAAGCCATAAAAGTTAAGAGACTGGAAGAATGGGAGGATACAGAGAACTTATAACAAGTAACAAGAAGAGAAGCTAGATGTCAGGTGTACTTAGCAAGAGAAGAAACAGAAAGCAAGTGAGGTGTTTTGGATTGCAAGGGTGTGTACCAGAGAGAATTGAGATGTTGATGGGGAAAAGTGTATGGAATGATAACAGCAATGCTTAATCTTATTGACATTAAAGAGAGGCTTGGAAGAGGGTATCAAATGGGGAAAATGCATGGGAGGAAAAGGGTTTTCCCAGGGTGGACATGTCATTCAAGATGACAACAATATGATTATTTATGCATATTAATAATTAAGGATATGAAGGCTCCTGGTCCATCAGGAATTACTGGTAGATACTTACAATATCTGGTGATGTAGGCTATGGGCTAGTTATCCACATAGTCAAACAGGTAAAACAGGAAGGTGTCATACCATACGACTGGTATAGCAGCAGTATCATCATTAACTGCTACTAGAGCAAAGAAATTGTAGTAGTAATATGAAATTTAAGAGGTAACAATTTGTTGGACCAAATTATGAATGTTGCAGAAAGAGTTATAGCTCAATTGATAAAGAACCTAGATGAAGGATAGTTTGGTTTTGTGCCAGGAAAAAGTACTACTGATGTTATCTATCTTCTTAGCAAAACACTTGCAGAGGTACTTAGACATTGTACCTAGTGTTTGTTGATCTAGAGAAAATCAGTGAGGAAGCTAGAAGTAAATACATGGTTTGTAAGGACTGCACAAGCCAAGTGCGGAGGTGCGAGAGACAGCAATAAATTAAGTATGCAAGTAGAGGTTCACTAGAGTTTAGTTTTTAGTCCCCATCTATTTATCATAGTTCTCTAGGCCATAACAGAAGTTTAAAATTGACTGTCCATTAGAACTTCTATATGCTAGTAATAAAAAGCTTTACTTCAGAGTGAAGGGCAGATTGCATGATGCAAGTGTACAAACTACAATGCTGCAGGATAGTGAGGCATGGACCTTGAACACAAAGGATTTATGAAGACTAGAAAGAACGAGGTGAGCATGCTCCAGTGGATGTGTAATATTAATGTAAGAGAACGATTGCATACAAATAAGCAGAGAGAAAATCTGAATACAAGAGGAATCAGATAGAATATGCAAGAAAGATGATTGCACTAGTATGGACATATGATGTGTATGAAGGATAGAAACTGTACACAGAAAATAAAAGGAACTGTAGAAGAGGAAGACTTGGGACACAGTGACAAAGGCTGCTCTCAAGATGCTGCATTTCACGAAGTAGATAAGAAAGGACTATGATGATTGCTGACATGCTGTGTAGCAGAACGCAGTTGAGATGTGAAGACAGTTTGGAAGCTCGCTATGTAATAAAGTTGTGTTAAACTGGGCAAAAACACTACAGAAACTTATGAAATGCTCCTGAAAGCTTATGATTAACTTGAATGAGCTGGGCATCTGTTTTTCACTGGCACAAAAGGATCAAGGACAGCAGAGAGGAGATGAGAGACTATGAGTGATGTGGGAGGGTGAGGGACATCAGAACATCAGAGCGGGTTGAGAAAATATGCAATTTTCTGGATGAAGACAATTGTGTGTCCTTAAAGACAATAAGCTTACAGTTTGGAGTTGGTGTGGCAACTGTACACAGAATTTGGAGGAGAAATCTTAGATATGGAAGCAAAACCTAGAATCAAGAGGACATGGAAACAATTATACTTGATATGCAGAAAAGAGGTAGGTAAATTTTCATATGGTGGGCCCAGTGTAAACTATGAATGCACAAGAGGCTTTGTATGTGACAGAAGCATGGGAGCAGTAGAGTTATTGTCATCATCATCATCATTTAACGTTGGTTTTCCATGCTGGCATGGATTAGACAGGAGCTGGCTAGCCAGAAGACTGCACCAGGCTTCACTATCTGTTTTGGCATGGTTTTTACAGCTGGATGTCCTTCCTAATGCCAACTACTTTACAGAGTGGCCTGGGTGCTTTTTATGTGGCACCAGCACGGTCTGCTTTGGCATGGTTTTTAGAGCTGGATGCCCTTCCAAATGCCAACCACTTTACAATGTGGACTGGATGCTTTTTACGTGGCACCAGCTTTGGCAGGGTCACCCAGTAACTTGCAAGACAAAGATCATGTGAGAGGGGAGGGCATTGGAGGAGGTGGCATTGTGCCAGGTGATGAGAGGTTAGAGTGTGACAGGGATAGAAACAGGTGTCTTGCTGTAGAGGAGATATATGGTTATCCAGTCAGAGGGAGAGAGAGAGTAGAAGGGTGTGAGAGAGAGTAGAAGGGTGTGAGAGAGCAGGTGGCAATATTCCAAGGCATACCCTCAAGGTACGGGGATCAGAATATAAATGGTATTGCTAAGGGTGCATGAGTAGGGAGTATACTTGGAAGCTTCACTTGAAGTGGTTGCTAGTTTTTCTTACCTAGATGATGTAATTAGTGCAGATGTAGGTGCTTTGAAAGCACAGTATCAGAGTAAGAATGGACTGTAGGAAGTCCAGAAAGTTATTACTTTTACTGGGAACAAAATGTTTCCCCTCTCAGAGTGAAGGACAAATTGTATGATGTTTTTGTGTGAAGTGCGATAATGTATCATAGTGAGACATGGGTTTTAACTGTACAAGATTTGAGATGGCCAAGTCTGTGGGATATGTAATGTTAGTGTGTAAGAACAGCAAACAACTGAACTGGATATAAGAGTAAACAGATATACTGTACCAGACAGAAGACTATGCTGGCACAGGGATGTGAGTCATATGAAGGATGTCAGTACTTGAAATAGACAAAAATCTATGGGAGAGGGAAACTTAAGACATGGGACATAGTGATGACCGATCTCAAGATTAACTTCATAAAGGCGACCAAGGATCACAACAAATGATGATGTGCTGGAGAAAAGACTTGCTAATGTGTGCTAGTATGGCAAAAATAGATGTTAGAATGGTGGAGGTTGAGATTTAGATCTGTCTATATCGAACACCTACTACCAAAACCTTTTATCCTTACGCTACCTGCATAATGAGGGACAGCATAGGATATATTTGTATTCAGTTTCCACTTTCATCAATCAGCCTTCTTTATTGCTAGCCATCTCACATACACATAATCTCTATTACTCCTTCCCTTATAACACATTGACATCCATCACTCACTCCCTATCTTACTGTTCCCAATCTTTATTGTTACACATCACACTCTCTCACATTATTACTTTCATTACTGACATAGCTCACTTCCAGTACTTCCTCTTCAATCCCCCTCGCCTCCTCTCTCTCTCTTCCACATCACTCATGCTGTTTTTCTATTCTATCTCCTTACTAATAACCAGCGTGAAGCTACTACTACCTCCTCTCTCACCCTCATCTCTACCTCTATTTCACCTACCATAATCTCTCTTCTATAAATCTTTTGTTTTGGTTCTTTCTCCTTCCTCACTCACACTTCTGCTCACCCCTCCCCTCCCAGGTCATGTTGCCATCAGCAAAGACAATGTAGAGGAGGAAGAACTTCTTAACCACATAACCATACCTGCACATAAACAGTTATAGTTTCTCTTTGAATTATTGATGTTTAGCTCGAGAACAGTCCTGATTCAGCAGATTCATTATCAAAAGCATTGCAGCCATAATTATACTCTCTAACAAAACATCCAAGACTGCATTATCCCATGTGTCTTTTCATTTTTTAAGACAATAAGATATGATTTGAGGGTAACTGGACTGCCACTTCCAGCAGATCAAGCAAACACGTAGAGGCAAATTATTGATTTCTAAGGCCACAAATTTTGAGGGAGGCGTTTTCTACTATAGCATCAGGTTGGCCAATATTTCGGTAGACGGAAACTGAGCAGAAGCCCCTCACATAAACAGGTATGCATATTTTTCAAAGGATGTAAACATCGGCGCGAAACCCGAAAAGCCGGTGCTTTACGAACAAAGTCCCTTGTCAATATCGCCGCCATAAATGTCGTGAACCAGTGATTGCCTCCAAAACCTGCAACAACTGTTAAAAAATTATGAGATATAATAAATCAGTAACATAAGTGAAAATTGTTGTTTAGCCTCCAGGCCAGCTCGGACTGAGCAGAATTGCGTTTAAAGGAATTCTAGTCATTACTATACCGTTTTCCCACACATACATAGTGTATCTAGGACTATATTCTCTAATGTGCTTTTCCTTCTTTGTAGCTAGTTGACAGGATGTAATTTGGGAATATTTGGATGCTATTTCTGCAACTCAAGTATCTGCATAAAGGCATACTTAAAAGAGTTACTCATTTATAGATAAAATTAATTTTAAAAAGTAAATAAATTTTCATAATGAGCTTTCTCTATACTTGATGAAGAGTGTTGGTCGAATATATCAATACTTTCTGCTAATTCAACATATTCTATCATTTAGCAACATGATTAAAAAGTTCATCATCATAATTATAACTTCTGAATTATTGTGTAATGACCACCAAACCACAATTAAACAGCTATAAATACTATAAATATACAGTACAAAAGAGTTATAGTTAAAGAAAAATAAACTTTTGATACATAAAATTAACGTCACATTTAAGACTAAAATAGAAAATAAATAATAATGCCAAACTCGCCCAGAAAATCATTAACGATTAAAAACTACTAAATATTAAACAAATATATATTATACAGATAATTCAAGTCAGTATATTTAAAAAGACTATATTTACAATAAATTCCGGGTGTAAACGTGTAACTTTAAGAGACCCGCCTCTCTAAATAAACGTGGTTTGTTTGAATTGAAGAGGATTTAAGAGATTAAAGTAGAATAGGGAGAGGAGAAAGCAGGACATGCAGCATTAAAATAATCGGAACATTATACCCATTGTTATATAAAATAGCCATTGGTATAATTTAGTAAAATAATCTAACTTCATTCAATAGAGGTTTGTGTAAGTCTAAAGTTGAGAAATCCTGTTTATCAGGACACCATTGTCAAAAATGAAGCACCACAGACAAATGCAACAAGTGAGATATCAAAAGGGATTTTAATTAATGAATACAAGCTATTATTTTTGTTTTTTCGATGAACAATAATTAGGAACCTAGTATTGTCCCCATATAAAAATAAACGAATATATAACGGGTCAGATGTCCTGTTAAACATATGAGAAAACATGATAACATTTGATAAACGGAAGGTTGACCAAGTTTTATTTCCACGTAGCAGTTGAAAATAAAGGAAATGATTTTTTCTCCTTTTGTTTTTACAGAGTGTCAAGGATTATAGCGTCTACTTTTTTAAAGACAGTAAGATGTGATTTAAGTGGAATTTAGCTTTTGCTTTTAAGAAGTCGAGTGACGAAATTAGAGGTTCACACCCTCGATGGCACGAGTCGTCTTTTTTGTTTTTTTTGACACAGATATATTCAGATTTTTCAAAGTATTACTAAATGTAACGTAAATAATACAAACAATTATAGTAGCTAATTACAGATATACATATTAAATTAGTATCTTTAATTTTAGTTGCGTAGCCTGTATTTCGTGTGGTAGGGTCCTAACACCGAACCATTGCCACAGTTAAAAACAATCCAACATTTGTAGACAGGACATACATATAAATAACATTCAGAATAGAGTAACACGCACATAATTTATTGAAACATTCGAGCTGTTATTTATGGTGTTCATAGTTTATATTTTTATTTTTTAAATATAAAATTAGGTTTGAAAGATTTGAGAAACTCTGAGGGAAAATAATATATTAAACGAAATGAATTTAAGGTGTACGATTAAGTGAATAAAGTAAATCTTTTTTATAAGATACTACAGTACAGTTGTTGCTATTTAAAAATAGGTTTTATAGTTTTATATATCTTTTAAGTGATTATAGAAATATGAGTAAAATAAGTGTATTTCCCTTCACGGTTTCATAAACAACTGGATTATATTTTCGTTTGAGATGAAAATTAAATAAAAAAAACATTTGATGACAAGATATAGGACTGATTTCTAAAGTTCATACGGTCCAGTGTTTATTCCTCGGGACATATTTTTAGTTATTTTATCTTCATACAAATTGTCTATTCCTCTGGACGTATTTTTACTTATTTTCTTTTCATACAAACTATCACGAAATAACCATCAAATAGATTTAAGACATTGTGATTAATACAAACAGACAGGCAGAATTTTAATGTAATTCTAAAAAAAATTATGCTAATAATAAACTTTGGTCTAATTAATCTTTAGCTGTCGACAGGCAAGTTTTTATATATATATATTCCTACATTATTGAATTATTAACTTCATCACAATATGAATGGACCATGTGTTTGGTGTCGATTATTTATCTGTAATAATTACTAAGGGACACACAGTTTATCAGTAGGTTATATTTTAATAAACAATATGTGAAAGGAAGTTAAAAAGAAAGACATATGTATATTAGATTGAAAATAAAATATTTCAAGCGACAAATAATTATAACTCAATTAAGTTTAGGGTGAGACGAACCTGTGTTACGATTCCATGCTCTTCGTCATTATCATCACCACTTAAAGTACGCTTTAATTTATCCATTGTATAAGGAAGGCTGTTATGTAGACACTTTGAATTATATATTATATATAGGTATATATAATCGTATAAATACTAAATTAGAAGAACGAACGGAACATATTAGAATGAGTAATGTGTTGTCTTTTGAGACCGGCACAAATAATTCCTGGAAACAGTTGTAACTAAGGGGAATTAACTTGGTTTCACATTAGACTGTCTATCTTTCTTTTCCTCTCCTTCTCTTTCTGCACCTCTCTCTCTCTCTCTCTCTCTTATCACAGATTAATTTTAATCAAATTGGTCTCGGACCGATGAGGCGTGGGTATTTTAACAGGTCGTTCACTATTGCTAGAATTAACTGTCAAATCTCTTATATCACACACTATTATTTTGTAAAAGGAAGGACACATTGGATAATAAAGTCCTAAATGGTGCAGGTGGTGGTGGATCTCTCGTTCGGCGATGAAGATTCAGTTGTTCGATAAGTTAATTACCTGCTCCTTAATTAACGTTAAGTAATTGAGCATTCCACAAACACATGTATCTTTGATGTAAGGATCAGCGTAACATTTGACGGGCTTCTATACAGTTTTCGCCGACCCAATTCAATTCACAAGCTAAAGAAACTGACATTTGCTCAAGTTGCCACACGTGAATCGAACCTGGGACTACGTAGTTGCAAAGCAACATTTTAATTGCGCCTACAGTATTAAAACACCATGTCTAAAGAAAAAGACTGGAAAACCTTTTATCATAATTCTCTAGTTTATTTTGCCATCACTTTCTTCATAAACTACACAATCAGGTCTCACCACAGGCAAAATAACTACAAAAACAATGTTGTCTTTAATGAGTTTTGTGGTAAACCGTGTTTTCCCTTAATGTAAAGATATATCTTAAAAGCGTGCATCAATAGGTATGTATTTATGCAACTTATTTGATGCATTCAATTTTGGTTAGACAAATGCACCTGCTTATCTGTTACAAATTGTATTTTTCGCGCGAAAAACATTTTTTGTAATTAAATTTAAAATTGTTCGCAAATCATCAACTCTTTTGACAACAGGAAAAAGAAAAATTTCCGACGTTTTATGTATTTGAATGTTAGAAAATATTTCATTAAAATAAAACAACTCCTTTGGTTGCAAGTGGGCAACTTTTATAACTAAAATTTAAGACCCGCAAAGTATATTTACACGTGTGTGTGTATACACTGACAACGAGAGAAAATAGATGTTAGCGCTCGACTTAGTAGAAATAGCAGCCAAGGATACATTACAAAATATAGTCCCTGATATACTAAATAAATAAGACGAGATAGTCATGGCTAGAATACCTTTGATCATAAGTCCAATTCACTCAGGAGTGACCTAAGGCTAAACTATATAACATAATTTAACACTGGTTTAGCTAGATCAAAAAATTACGTTTCACACTTGTCTTCCTTCCTTCTGAGAAAGATTATAGTCAATACCAGTGTTGCAGAAAGGGTCTCTTTAAAAGTATATAACTTAAACCTGTTTATACCTTACTTATTATATCTGACTGGTACCAGTCGTATTTTGTTCCTTTGAATGTTATCATTAAAAACTAGTGTTATCTGTCATATGATGGGTAACAATATACTTTTGCTAGGACCAAATTAGTAGTTGGGGAGGATGTATGGAGAGTGTAATAGCTAGAATAAAAATAGGATGGAGAACATTCAGAGAGCTTTTGGCCTCTGTTGGCAACCAAAGGTTTCTCTCTCTGAGTGAAAAGAAGATTGTATGAAGCATGTATATGAACAGCAGTTCTACATGGTAGTGAAACTTGGGCCCTGAATGCAGAGGACATGTGACAGCTAGAGAAGAATGAGACTAGTATGCTCTGCTGGTTGTGTAATGTAAATATACATGTTTGACAGAGTGCTAGTGTATTGAGAGAGAAGTTAGGCATAAGAGGAATTAGATGCAGTGTGCAAGAGAGCAGACTGCGCTGGTTTGGTCATGTGATGTAGATGGAGGTTGATAGCTCCATAAAGAAGTACCGATCTCTTAAAGTGGATGGAACTCGTGGAAGAGGGAGACCCAGGAAGACATGGGATGAGGTACTGAAGGACAACCTCAAGATGCTGAACCTTTCAGATGAGATGACAAACGACTGAGATACCTGGCACCTTGCTGTACTCAAAAAGACTCGTCCTCCACAGCAGAAATGTTAAGGTCATTTCCCCTGGTGAAGAAGATTGGCCTGCAAGAGTCCTGTGCTGGTACCATGTAAAAAGCCCGTGTGTTGATGCCATGAAAAAGCGCTTGTGCCAGTGCCATGTTAAAAGCATCTAGCACACACAATAAGGTGGTTGGCGTTAGGGAAGCCATACAGCTGTAGAAACCAAGCTAAATCAAACTGGAACCTGGTGTAGCTCTTCAGCTTGCCAGCTCTGGTCAAACCATCCAACCCATGCCAGCATGGAAAGCAGACATTGAAGGATGATGATGATTATGATGATACAATAATTATAATTTAACTTCTATCAAATTTCTTAGAGCTTATACAAAATGATGAAATGAATACTAATTCTCAAAAGAAAAATATTTATTGCCTTCAAATAATATTAAATAAAACAAATTTCTTTTTTTTTTTTTGTATAACTCCTCCCATAACTACTGTGTAAAATATTCAATCTCCTCCTCTGCCTCTATGATTCTTTCTCTCTTGCTGTCTTTGTTTATAGTTTTCTTTATTCATTTCTTGCCACCAAGCCTAGTATGTGCAGTCATCCTGCACATCGTATGTTAACCCTCTCTGTAGCTCTCTTTTACTCTCTCTATAAACGATATTAAACACGACTGGAGAAATTTACCAATCAACCAACATTTATATTGGCTATTATTACTCTGTAAGGTAGTTGGTGTTAGGAAGGGCATCCAGCCATAAAAACCTTGCCAAAACAGACAGTGAAACCTGGTGCAGTCTTCTGCTAGCCAGCTCCTGTCAAACTGTCCAACCCATGCCAGCATGGAAATTGGACGTTAAATGATGATGATTATTATTATTTAGAGATACAAAATATAAAGAAATAGTAATAAGAAAATATAGATGATGATGGACTCTTACATCAGTTATTCTATCAACTGAATGACCAAACTCATTAAATTAGCATCCAAAGTGGCTGAGTGTTCCACATATACTCTTAATGTAATTTTCAAGTGAAATCAGTGTGATAAGGCTGGACTTTTATATTACATGCCATGCTGTTGGATTGAGCCTGGACCTCATAGTTGCAAAATGAACTTCTTAACCATTTGGCTTTAGTTATACTCACATACAGATTGAGACACTGTGACAGCTTGAAGCCTCCTATTGTCTTTGCCCTTTGAGCCCACTCTCCACTACCAATGGTACATAACCCCTACAATTCCCCAACTCAATGCTTGCTCTCTCTTACCCTCACCAGCCTCTAACATCATTGTTTAGACAATCTGCACCTCCACTGTTTATTTCTCCCTAAAATCCACAAACCACAAGAGAGCCCTAGCTGCCACATGGATTTTGCCTGCAATTGGTCTATTGAGCTTATTTACACCTTCCTTGATACCCTAGTGACTGTTGTCCCATCCTACATCCATGCTACCAACTGCAACTTCCACCACATCAAGTCCTTCTTTTTCCACCCTACTCCTGTCTCCTCTTCCCCATGAACATCCCTGCTTTGTATACTGACATTTCTCATCATGAAAGATGTCAGTATACATGCTAATTTAATGAGTTTGGTTGTTCACTTGATAGAATAACTGGTGTGAGAGTCCATCATCTATATTTTCTTATTACTATTTCTTTATATTTTGTATCTCTACATAATAATAATCATTATCATCATTTAACGTCCAATTTCCATGCTGGCATGGGTTGGACTGTTTGACAGGAGCTAGCTAGGCAGAAGACTGCACCAGGTTTCACTGTCTGTTTGGCAGGGATTTTACAGTTGGATGCCCTTCCTAACACTAACCACCTTACAAAGTGGACTGTAATAATAGCTAATATAAATGTTGGTTGATTGGTAAATTTCTCCAGTCGTGTTTAACATCGTTTATAGAGAGAGAGAGAGAGAGTAAAAGAGAGCTACAGAGAGAGTTAACATAAGGTGTGCAGGATGACTGCACATACTAGGCTTGGTGGCAAGAAATGAATAAAGAATACTATAAACAAAGTCAGCAAGAGAGAAAGAATCATAGACAGAGGAGGAGATTGAGTATTTTACACAGTAATGGGAGGAGTTATACAAAAAAAAAAAATTTGATTTATTTAATATTATTTTAAGGCAATAAATATTTTTCATTTGAGAATTAGTATTCATTTCATTATTTTGTATAAGCACTAAGAAATTTGGTAGAAGTTAAATTATGATCATTGTATGTATGCTATATTTCCTGATATTATCCATGATTGCAAAAGTATACATCTCTCATAATGAGAGCGCCACCACCCAAGCGCTACATCACTTCCTCAAGTTCCATACCACTTTTTATCCTAACACCCCCACTCTCCTCCATTTAACTAAACTCATTCTTACCTTCAAATATTTCTTCTTTACACACAAAACCTGGAGTGGCCAAGGATATAAGAATGGGCCCCAACTATGCCAAATCATTTCGTAATTCACTGATCCCACTGTAGAGTGATATGTTTGCTACACTGACAACTATACTGGTGCCACATAGTTCTCCTGCAAATAGCTAATCTCTTTTGTTAGCTATTTTCACACCTGTCTCCATTTTACTGTCTCCACCTCTGAAACCTCTTTCAATTTCCTTAACATCATCACTATCTCTCTTCACTACCTCCTCTTAACCTTCATCGCCTATGTTTTCTTAAAATTCACTGACTCACACTTTTCCAACTTTCACTCTGTTTACACACACACACACACACACACACACACATACACACACACACACACACACACACACACACACACACACAGAGTCTACTCTGAAACAAAGCTTGACCACTTCAAGCACAAATATAGCATTAGTTCCTCAAGTGAGAACAGATATGGCTTTTGAGCCCGGAGACTCTCTTAAAAAAAGTTCCACAAATATTGCAAACATGTCTCAGTTCTGAATCTGTTATCTTGTAGTGTTTTTTTTGTGCATGTTTAGATGTCTCATTAAACCTCCAGAAGATTCACACATCGTTTGACAAAAATTACACTGAAGAGCATTTTCTTTCATAAAATGATGATATTGGGGGTTAATGTTGTTCTTGTGTGATCGTAAATGAGATTTTAGACCAACTTTTGAGAGGCAGATCCTACTACATACCTCGTACTGATATGAATTTTGTTCTGAGGTATCAGCAAATTCCCCTTTATGCAGTTTTCTTTTCGGTTCACTGCTCAATTTGTTTGCTCTCAAATGCTTGCACACCTGTCCAAATATTTTCCCTCCATCATTTAACGTCCGTTTTCCATGCTGGCATGGGTAGGATAGTTTGACAGCAACTGGCAAGTCAGAAGACTGCACCAAGCACTACTGTCTGTTTTGGCATGGTTTTCTACAGCTGGATGCCCTTCCTAACACCAATCACTTTACAGAGTGTACTGGGTTCTTCTTACTTGGCACCAGCAGCAGTGAGGTTACCACATAACTTGCAGGACAAGACCCTTCAAAAGGAGAGAGTAGTATTGAGGGATAGAGAAGGTATTTTGTATAAGAGGAGAAACATGGCTACCTCAAATGGAGAGAAGGAGAGAGTAGACAAAAATAGTGAAGATATGATGGAGAGGGGGCAGAAGGCATACACTCAAGTTATAAGGAGGTGTATATAGTAAGGTAGACTGGGGATTTGAAAGGGTTAATGGGTTCGTGAGTTCACAAGATTTTGAAAGGAGTGGGAAATAATGGGTGGGCACTGGTAGACGGACGGGGTATTAGGAGAATATGTTATGGATGGAGATTAAGTAGGGACATAATTATGAGCAGCTATGTACATGAGGGTGAATGGAGGAGAGGGAGGATGGGAAGGTAGAAACAACAGCGGTGATCATGGGTGAGTTGTGGATCGAATTTGGGACCAGTTGCAAAGCAAACTTTTGTTGCGCCTATGATCCTAAAAACACCACGTCTAAAGAAAAAGAATGGAAAACCTTTGATCATATAGTTCATTTTGCCATCACTTTCTTCATAATCTACACGATCAGGTCTCACCACAGGCAAAATAACTACAAAAACAATGTTGTTATCATTAATGAGCTTTGTGGTAAGCCTGTTCAATTGAGCAGAATTTACAAATGTGTCTTCCATTAATGTAAAGATATATTTTAAAATTAGGCATCAACAGGTATGTATTTGTACAACTTATTAGATGTATTTGGTTTTGGTTACACAAATGTATTGGCTTATTTGTTAAAAAATATATTTTTCGCATGTCTTCCTGGGTTTTCCTGTGTCTTCTTCCACTGGTTCCCTCCACATTTAGAGGTCAGCATTTCTTTATGCAGCTGCCCTCATCCATATGCATCACATGATCATGCCAGAACAGTCTCTTTCACACTACAACTGATGCCTCTTATACCCAATTTTTCTCTCAAAACATTTTTAAAACAAAGAACTGGCACTCCGTCGGTTATGACGACGAGGGTTTCAGTTGATCCGATCAACAGAACAGCCTGGTTGTGAAATATGAAATGTTATCATATAAATAAATATGCCTTGCTTGATATGAAAGAAAGTATTTTGTATGAAATGAATACTGTGTACTCAGTGTAAGCAAGAACATACAAAGAGATTGAGAAATAATCCATTTTCCTACTAAGATAGATGTTGTTAGCAGGAGAAGCACCATTGAAATAATGGTTTCTGATTTAGGCACAAGGCCAGCCATTTCGGAGGAGGGGTTTAGTCGATTAGATCGACCCCAGTTTTAAACTGGTACTTATTTTATCGACCCCGGAAGGATGACAGGCAAAGTCGACCCCGGCGGAATTTGAACTCAGAATGTAGAAACGGACTAAATGCCGCTAAGCATTTTGCCTGGCGTGCTAACGATTCTGCCAGTTCGCCCATTGAAATAATGTTGCTTCTTCTTAATGAATGGCACTTCTTAAATGAATCAGGTGGCAGACCACAGACGGCAGGTATGTTCTCCTAATTGACATTATTAGTACCAGAAGGAGTTGTAATGAAAGTATATAGTTAGAGTTTGAAAAGTGGAAGGGAAGAAATGAAGAGTTGAGTTTCCCTCTCAATGTGAAAGACAAGCATATGTAGAATATGTGATTGGGTATGATCTCTTGGACAAATGATAACTCACATAGAAAAGTAGAATATAATTGCACTGAGGAGGCTTTGAGCCAGTGTATGTAGAAGAAATAACTATTTTAGTTTGAATAGATGATACGAATTGGCAATGAATGCTGGGTAAGAAAACTGTTGTTTGTTGATGACAGTAGAAATTATGTGTGGGAGAAGAAAACAGGATAAAGATTTCTGAGATTAGATCTCTGGAGGATGAGCTTTATAGAGGAAATGATAAAAGGATTAAGATGTGTAATGATATATTGTATGGAAGAGCTATCTAAAATATAGTTATGCATACTCACATACACAGATAGATAGAGATAGCTAAGAGAAGAGAGACAGAGACAAAGAGCAAAAAAATCAAAAGAACTAGAATACATTGAAAGTATATGTGTAAGTGGATATGTGTTTATATATATATCATCATCATCATATTAATGTCAACTTTTCCATGCTTGCATGGGTTGGATGGAATTTGTTAAGGGGATTTTCTACAGCTGGGAGCTCTTCCTGTCGCCAATTCTCACCTGTTTCCACGTAGTGAAATGTTTCTCCATGACCAGACATGTTTACACAGAATACTGGAGATGAAAGACACCACTTGCATGATGGTTATACTCATTTACAACTATCATGCGATGTCAAAGCAAGGAGACACAAACGCCATGCGTGCATGCAGGCACACACACACACACACACACACACACACACACACACACACACACACACACACACAAGCACACACACACAAACATACATACATACATACATA
>JAOPUL010006720.1:21762995-21774008 GCA_027564515.1 Octopus rubescens | reverse complement strand
CCAGTTTCCAGTCAAACCGTCTAACCCATGCCAGCATGGAAAACAGACGTTAAATGATAATGATGATGATGATGATGATGATATATATATATATATATATATGGGGAGGCACACCAGCTAAATCGATTATATCCTCACCAGACGCAGGGACAGGAGTATGCTACTAAATGCAAAATCCTTCCCGGGGTGAGAATGTACAACACAACACAGGCTAGTGACTAGTGACCTTAGACTTAGGGCCAGAAAGATTCGGAGAAGCAAGCCGATATGGAAAAGGAGAGTATGGAAGCTAAAGGATCTAGCAAATGGGCAAAGGTTTAGGAATGTCCTTAATGTAGACTTCAATGAGAAGGAGGAAGAGATAGACACATATGACGTAGGCTTAAGGTTAACTTAGCAAAGACTAAGGTTCTAGTAAGCAAGAAAACAGATAGGAACCTACATGCTTCAGGTAGGTGGCCCTGCTCGATCTATAGGAAAGGCGTGGGCAAGAATTCCATATGGTGTACCCAGTGTAAGCTATGGACACACAAAAGGTGCAGTAGAATAATAGGAAGATTATCAAGGAAAAGAGGGTTCATATGTGGAAGATGCACAGAAGCCATAAAAACTGCAGATACCCATAAAATCGAGTCTATCAAATGCCCTGGGGACTCCTTAGATGTAGTGGAGGATTTCTGCTACCTAGGGGACAAGATTAGCAGTGGGGGAGGATGTACGGATAGTGTAGTGGCTAGAATAAGAATAAGTTGGAAAAAATTCAAAGAGTTATTATCTATGTTGGGAACAAAAGGCTTCTCTCTCCGTATAAAAGGAAGACTGTATGACGCGCGCTGCACCGAGAGTTCAGTTGCAAGAAGTGGCAGTGTCGAGTGTGCCGATGCTAAAAGAGGAAGTGGCCACATCGAGAGTACGTTGCAAGAAGTGGCCGGTCAAGAGTCTTGCTGCATCCTTAAAAGTGAGTTTCCCAAGCAGTCGTTAAAAGCTGAGGCGGCACTGCGCCGAGAGTTTGTTGCAAGAGGTGGCAGTGCCATGAGTGCCGATACTAAAAGCAGAAGTGGCTGGTCAAGAATCTCACAGCATCCTTGTTGAGTTTTGTTTTGTTGTAAGAAGTGGCAGGTTGAGAGTCTTCAGCATCCTTAAAAGTGAGCTTCCCAAGCAATGTCATTAAAAGCGGAGGCAGTGCTGCACTGAGTTTGTTGCAAGAGGCGGAAGTGCTGAGTGCCGATGCTAAAAGCGGAAGCGTAAGTGTTGAGTTTGTTCCATGAAGTGGCTGGTCAAGAATTTTGTTGCAAGAAATGGCCGGTTGAGAGTCTGCTGCATCCGTAAAAGCGAGTTTTCCAAGCGCTAAAGGCAAGTTTCCCCACTCTACCTCACCATATAACAATACTATTTAACACACATGATTCAGCCGGGCTCAACATCTTAGTATTGTAGGGCAGATGATAGACTGGCATTTCGGTATGGCAGGGCAGGGCAGACACAAGACTCCAGAGCCTTCTGGCAAATACAAGGCGCCAAAGGGATGTGAAATACACGTTTCTCAATATGTGATAAGTTAGTGTTTGGTTTGTCTAAGCTTGTCATATTTCGTCTCTGCTATATTATGCTAGAAATATGAAAATATGTTCTTAAATGTGAGTTTCCCACTCTACCTTGCTGCATATATCAATACTATTTAATACACGTGATTCTGTCGGGCTTGGCATTTCGGTATTGTAGGGCAGACACAAGACCAGCATTTTGGTATGGCAGAGCAGACACAAGACTCCAGAGCCTCTCTGTCAAATACAGGGTGCTAAAGGGATGTGAAAACACTGTTCTCAATATAAGATATGTTTGTGCTTGTTCGGCTCGACTTGTCATATTTCGTCTCTGCTATATTATGCTAGAAATGTGAAAATATGTCCTTAAATGCGAGTTTCCAACTCTACCTCGCTGCATATATCAATACTATTTAACACACGTGATTCGGCCAGGTTTGGCACTCCGGTATTGTAGAGCAGACACCAGACTCCGAAGCCTTCAGGCAAATACAAGGTGCCAAAGTGATGTAAAATACACAGTTCTCAATATAAGATAAGTTTGTGCTTGTCGTATTTCATCTCTGCTATGTTGAACTAGAAATATGAAATATGTCCTTAGATGCGAGTTTCCTACTCTACCTCGCTGTATGAAAACTATATCAACATGGTTGAGCACTTGTGGTTCGGTCAAACTCGGCATTTTGGTATGGTAGGACAGAAGACATGAGACCTTGAAGACATCTCTGGCAAATACAAGGCGCCAACAAATACACGGCTCTTAATATGGGATAAGTTTGAGTCTTATTTGCCTAAGCTTGTCGCCTTTGCTATACTGGTATGTTAGAAATGTGAAATATGCCCTTAAAATACGAGTTCCCACTCCACCACACTGTATGAAAATTGCCAATAGTATTAAGCACACGAGATTCAGCCAGGCAGCGCCAAAGGTGTGTAAATACATGGTTCTCAATATAAGTCTGTGTTGTGTTCGTCTTAGAAATGTAAAATATGTCCTTAGGTGCAAGTTTCCCTGAGTCTGTGTTGTGTTCGCCTTAGAAATGTAAAAATATGTCCCTGGGTGTGAGTTTCCCGTCGCTCTATGAAAGTGGTCTGGATGCATATGCACAGGCCTCCAGACTATATATGTATATCTCCCCAGTCTCTCCAGTTTTACGTCAGGCTGTCACTGGTCTATATGTCCATATGTACATCTGTCACAGGGCTGATGCAAGGTGGCCCCTGTCCTATATGTCTGTCTGTCCATGGTCCATATGTCCAGCTCTGTCCGTCCGAGGTCCATATGTCCATCCCTGTCTGTCCTTGGTCAATATGGCCTTCCGTCCTAGGTCTATATATGTTTCGTCCGTCGGACCAACAATTGCCTGTGTGCCGGTACCATGTAAAAAGCACTCATGACAGTGCCACATAAAGCACTAGCACCGAGAGTCCGGTGCTGGTGGCACATTAAAAGCACCCAGCACACACTTGTAAGGTGGTTGGCGTTAGGAAGGGCATTCAGCCATAGAAACAAGTCAAATCAGACAGGAACCTGGTGCAGCCCACGGCTTGCCAGCTCTGGCCAAACCGTCCAACCCATGCCAGCATGGAAAACAGACGTTAAAGGATGATGATGATATATATCACTTGGCTTATAGCCACCCCACTCTCTACAACTCCACTCAGTCAAGGTGTCTTTTTCTGCTTTGTAAGTTACAGGGTGACCTCACTATTGCCAGTGTGATAAAAAAATAAAACAAGCACCCAGTACATTCTGTAAAGAGGTTGGTGTTAGGAAAGGCATTCAGCTGTAGAAACCATTCCAAAGCAGACATTGGAGCTCGTTAAACCATCCAGACAGATGTTAAATGATGATATAAATTTTGTGGTGCAAAAACATAATGTACTCTATACAACATTATGGTGGGAGTGTGTGTAGTCTTGTTATATGTGTGTGTGTTAATTTATGTGAACTACATAGATTACATACCTTTGGGCCACAGTTTCCTTCTGGTGAATGTACATGTCAGTGGACTGGAAAGTAATAGAATGACTTTAGATGTTCTTAGTAATGTAAGTTCTATAGGAAGAATTAGGACATTTGCTAGCAGATCAAAATTAGTTCACTCTTAATTTATGATTGAAAGATAATGTGGGATTTCTGTGAAGCAGAGGTCACAGCATTTTATTCTGTTCTTTACCTAACACGAGATGCTGATGGTCTTCCATTCGTCTCTTGATTTCCAAATCTACTTTGAAAGTGTTGCAGTGTTTTCCAGTTGGTAATGGCAGAATAAACTTTTGTGTTAGTGCATAGGACTCTTGAAAGTGGAGCCATTCCAATCCAAAATACAATATTTTAGGTAGTTGCCCTTTTATGGAGCAAAGATCTATGTTTTCACAAATGTAGAGCAAAAGGAGCCAACATGCAATTGCTGAAACAGATCTTTGTCTCCTTGAGAGTAAATGCCTAGAGGAGAATTTTGTGTATCAGCTGATATTTCCATCAGCAACACATCAACAAGCTACATAGGGTTCACAGTACATTTCTCAAAATGTTGCTTGGACCAGCACAGCAACTCATTTTGTCATTGCCATCTGGAAAAAAACCACAGCACTTCCAAAGCATTGGGAAATTGAAATAAAGATGATACAACCAATATCTCATGGACTGTCTTTAGATAAGGTATAAGCATTTAAGAATAGATCAAAGTGCTGCTATTTTTGTCTTCCAGAGAAAATTTACATCATTCACCACCCTAATACAATCTTTAAACAAAAACAGGGAGCTAATTTTGACTCGTTAATACCCATTTCCTTGAGAATTTGAAAACAGACTAAACCTTCTTTGCGGCATGACAAATGAAATCTGATAGTCCACAGCATATTTGACTTAAAGACTGACAAAACATAACTGTCATTTAAGGTTTATTCCTGTTTATTTTGGATAAAGTAAAATAAGTGGATGTGTGTGTATGTGTGTCTTTTTCTTTCTGTGTTGGACAGGCCATCATAATCTGAGTTTTTATTAGAGAGTTACTGCCTTCCTAGATGAATTGGAGACCGTCTTGCTTGCCCATTTAACTTTTGAAATGTTTTCTATGGCTAGTTTCCTTTTCTAATGCCAATCCTTTTACAGATTAAACTGGGTGTATTTTATCTTTGTCTTCTCCCAGGCAAGACTATAGAATCTTCATAACCCAACATTTACTGAGTGTGTTGGATGTATTTTATATATCATCATCATTGCTTTTATGTCTACCTTTCCTGTGATGGTATGGGTTTGATGAGACTCCTTGAGGCTGTATTCTATGATTGGATGTTCTGGATGCTAACTCTTGTTTTCACATAAGATGCTTCGTTCCATATCTTCACAGGTTGGACTGCTGAGCTGTGGGACATTAATGTCACTACTGCCCAAGTAGTTTTCTCTATATAAATCTCCCTATCCTGTTAGAAACTAGAGATTTTTATGAAATGGTGTTAACCAAATATAAAAAATCACCAATATAATTTGGATGAAACTTACTGATACAATATGATGGTTGTTGATTGAAATTGTAAACAGGTTTTTACTTGTTGGCATGCCACTTTCACCTCCCCAGATAGGTTGAATACAGTTAAGTTGATTAAATATGTGTTTTCACAAATATTTGCATTTATTTCCTATCTTGGAGATGAATTTGAATTCCAGTAGTCTTTGTAACTTGGAAGCTACAAAACTCCCACTAGAAAAAGCATTCCAAGATAATGCCTTCATTGATTTATTGAAGATGGTATTTCCCTGGTTTCATTGCTCATCCCATAAAAAATTTTTTCAGAAAAAATAATTGAAGGAAATACTCAATAGATTTTGCTTTTCTAAGTTTAAAGATTGTGTTTGGCTCATATTTCTAACAAAAGTATTGATGCAATGATCAACTGTGTGATAACTTAACTCCTGTTCAGACTCGATAAATCCCAATATCACCTTGATTGCTGATATGACAGATGACACTAAAATATCACTACTTATTTTCTCCAAGCCCAAGCTCCTCTTCTCTAATAAATAAATCACTAATATGTAATATCACTGGATCCTAACTCACTTCTTGAAGCCTTACCCACCCTGATGCTCAAAAATCAAAGGAAGAAAAAAAAATATGAAGATATTCACTCAATAAAATGCAAAATATATATACTAACATGGTGCGAATAGGAATGAGGCTAAATATTGTTTCTTGCACAGATTTGTTGCAGTTATATGCAGTTCAGGTCTTGGTAACAGTTGTAGTTACAGGCTTTTAAGAGCTAACTGCATTTTTATTAATTTTTAATTTTCCTGTTGAATTTAATGACTTAAGTACAAAACTTTGACTCATTATTTGACTTTCTGAAGTTTAAAGGAATTTGTAGAATGGAATTCCTTCATACCTCGTATATCTCTAAATTACATTGGTAGAATATCATTTTTCCAAGATATGTAGATGTTGCCTCATTCACAAGAATTTTCAAAAGTTAGTCTCAATTTAAATGATTTAGACGAATTTCTGTTATGAGAGTAACAGATCTGAAATATTTGATAATATTTTACCCACTTTAGTATATGGGATCCTGTTTAATACATTTTGCAATAAAATCTTTTTAAATTGTAATTACATAAGGCAACAATAACTTTCTATTTCTAATAAGGAAAAACAAAAGAATACATTTTTACCTGTGAATGGTTAGAAGTTACACCAAAACTAATGAACATAAAGTTCTATTGTATACATGAAAAATAAAATATATGTAATGTGTATTCAATAATGAATAGTATGGTACTGTTTCTGAAAATTTGAAATGCTGTTGGTACAGTTATTTAAAGATATAAATGCTAAGTAAAAATACAAACAAAATGTATTTATATACTTAAATTTATGTACATAGTCATTATTTGAATTGCAACTATTGTGAAAGAGTACTCACTCATTTTATGTCCTCTCCTCTTTGTGTCTTTTCTATTCTTCTACATTGTTTTTTTTTCTCTCACTTTTTCACACATTCTCTCTCTTTTTCTCTGTTACCCAGCCTTGCTCAGTCTATGGGAAAGAGAAGGAAATACAGAAAAAAGTGTGGGACAGACCACTTCTTCATTAGTTAGTATTGAGAAGGGAAGTGATAAGTATGTAAGATCAAACAAAATAGCCGAAACATAGATAAGGGTTATGGAGATTCTCTCTCTCCCTGTATGTGTGTGTGTATATATATGTCAAGGTTTGTTCCTCCCTGAGTATGTGTTATGGGCATTGTGGGTAATGTGTTGATAGATGTGTGTGTGTGTGTGTGTTTTTGGAACATGCTTGTTGACATGTATATTTTGCATTTGTGTGAAGAGTGCAATGTTGAACTTCCACAATCATTTTCTTATCTATAAATCACCATGCAACTCAACCTCACCACCCCAAAAAAGAAAAGAATGGTACACAAAGTGACAAGGTAATACTTTCCTTGTCACACATTTCTTTCCTTAATTCCTCCTCCTTCACATCTGTTGCTGTGCATTGTAGTGCTTTTTACGTGGCACCACACAGGTGATTAGTAGTCAGACGGACACACGGATGAGACATATAGACCGGGAACAGACAGACATGAGGACAAGGGTACACATAGACCAGGGACAGACGAGACATATAGACTGGGAGCATGCGGGCAAATAGACCGAGGACATACCGACAAATACAGAGTACATAAATAGATATACATAGCCCAGTGCACCTGGACCCTCTTCGTAGAGTGGTGGGGAAATTTTTATACAGTGAGGTACAGTGGGAACTCGCATCCGAGGACATATCTTCACACTTCCCGCACAACATAGCAGAGACAATTTAGAATCATATTTTGCATCCCCTTGGCACTTTGTATTGCCAAAAAAGACTTTGCTCTCTCAACTCGGCCACTTTTAACCCAAGACACTCGATGTGGCCACCACGTAGCAACTGAACTCTTGATGCGGCCGCTTCTTAGCAACTAAACTCTCGATGCAGCCACTTCTTAGCAACTGAACTCTCGATGCTGCCACTTTTAGCAACTGAACTCTCAATGGGGCCACTTCTTAGCGATTGAACTTTCGATGCGGCCACTTCTTAGCAACTGAACTCTCACTGCGGCCACTTCTTAGCAACTGAACTCTCACTGCAGCCACTTCTTAGCAACTGAACTCTCGATGCGGCCGCTTCTTAGCAACTGAACTCTCAATGCAGCCACTTCTTAGCAACTGAACTCTCGATGCAGCCACTTCTTAGCAAACTGAACTCTCGATGCAGTTGCTTTGTCGATGCTGCCGCCTCCAGCAACCAGACTTTGTTGATGCTGCCTCCACAGGCAACAGGACTTTGTCAATGCTACCGCCTCAAGTAACAAAACTTTGTTGATGCTGCTGCCTCAAGCAACCAGACTTTGTCAATGCTGCCGCCTCAAGCAACCAGACTTTGTCGATGCTGTCGCCTCAAGCAACAAGACATTGTCGATGCTGCATATATATATATATATATATATATATATCTTTCATCATCATCCTCATTTAACGTCCGTCTTCCATGCTGGCATGGGTTGGACGGTGTGACAGGACCTGGCAAACCAGAGAGCTGCACCAAGCACCATTTGTCATGGTTTTTACAGCTGGTTGCCCTTCCTAATGCCAACCACTTTACAGAATGGACTGGGTGCTTTTCACATAGCACCAGCACCGGCAAGGTCTTTTTTGGCATAGTTTTTGTGGCTGGATGCCCTTCCTAATGCCAACCACTTTACAGAGTGGACTGGATACTTTTTTACATGGCATCAGCACCAGCGAGGTCACCAAGAAACTTGCAAGACAAAGATCCTTTGAGGGTGGGGGATATTGGAGGAGTTGTAATTGTGCCAGGTGATGAGAGGTTAGAGTATGATAGAGGCACAGAAATAGGTGTCTTGCTGTTGAGGAGATACATGGTTACCAATGAGAGCGAGAGAGTGAAAGAGAGAGTCATATCCATTTCTGGCAAATAACAACTTTGATCTTCACTAGATTAACTTTAAGGTCCTTTGATTCCAGGTTTTGCTTCCATACCTGGAATTTCTTCTCCAATTCTGCTACAAGAGTGAGGTCATCAGCATATAGTAGTTCCCATGGGCAACCAATTTTCAATTCCTTTGATATGGCCTGGAGGACTATGCTGAATAAGAGTGGACTGAGAACTGAGCCCTGGTGAACCCCCTACTTGTACACTAAATTAATCACTGAACTCATGGCCGACTCTCACCCTACTGATAGCACCATTGTACATGGCTTGTACAGCTCTAACAAGCTACTCATCTGCTCCTAACTTCCTTAGAGAGCACCAGATAACAAAGAAAGGGACTCTGTCAAAAGCTTTCTCCAGGTACAATGGTTTCTCCAACTACAATGGTTTATTTTTGGCCAGATACTTCTGCAGCTGTCTCACAAGGGAGCTGGCATCTTTGGTACTCTTCCCAGGCACAAAACCAAACTGCATCTCATCTAGTTTAATTCTGATGATGATGATGATGATGATGATCAATTGAGCTATAACTCTCTCTGTAACTTTCATGACCTGGTCCAGCAGTTTGATACCTCTGTAGTTGTTTCTATTTAAGGTATCAGTGTTATCCTTGTAGCAGCTAACTATAATACTACTTCACCAGTCATTGGAGATGACAACTTCCTGGATAACCTGATTAACTATATGAGTGACTAGGCCATATCCTACTCCACCAGGTATTTTAAGAATCTCGGCGGCGATTTCTGATGGTCCAGGAGCTTTCTCTATCTTCATATCCCAATTGCCTTATCTATTATACTTCTGTCAACTTTGGTGGCTGATCCCTCAGTTGGTTCTATATTTGAAAGACTCTTCTTCTCCCATGCATTCTCCACATTTAGCAACTTTTCATAGTGGCATTTCCATGCATCTTTCTACTCTGAACTGCTAAGTGCAAACATACCATTATCCATTCGCACATATTTCTCACCCACAATATCTTTATTCCCTTTGATACACTGCTTTGCAACCCTGAATACATCACGCCTCTGATCCCCACACTGTAGAACATTGGCAAATCTCTTAGCTTCTGCCATTCCTTTTGCTATGTAAACCTGTTGCCTAGCTTCCCTTCTGGCTACCTGATATAATTCCAGTCTTTCCAGGCCTGTCTTTTTCTTTTATAGTTCTGTCTACCTCCTTGTTCCACAACCTGTCACCCTCGGCCTGGTTGGGATTTTGCACCAACCAGATTTGGTTTGTAGCCCTCAGTAGATTTCCCCGCAGGAACTTCCAATTGTCCTTTAAGCTATATGTCCCCAATTCCTCCTCTTTCTCATCAGTTTGCTGGGTCTTTGAGCTTCCATAACCTTCTTTTCCCAACTGGTTTATTTCTCCGAGTCCTTCTAGCTCTAATTCTGAAGTCACTAACTGATAGTCTATGTTGGGTTGTACATTCTTCACCCGGGAAAGACTTTGCATTTGCAAGCATCTGTCTATCTTGTTGCCTGGTGAGGATGTAATCAATCTGGTTTATGTGCTCACCAGACTGATAAGTGATCAGGTGAATGGCTGGGTTTTTTGAAGTTAGTGTTGCAGATCATGAGATCATTTGCATCACAGAACTCCAGCAGCCTTGTTCCCTCCTCTTTCCTAGGGCCAAAGACATAACCACCATGCACATGGGTATGCTGCCCAACATGTCCATTGAAATCACCAGCCACAAAAATTAAGTCTTTGTCATTTGTCATTGAGGCAGTCTGCAAAAGACCTCGTAAAATTGGTCCTTCTGGTCATCAGCCAGCCCAGACTGTGGAGCATAGGAAGAGGTAAACGTAACTGTTAATTCATCTATGATAAGTCTAGCTTAACTACCCTATCACATACTCTGACTATCTCAATTACCTTATCTACCCACTTTTCTGCTAAAAGTATGCCTACACCACTCACTGCATCACTCCTGTTGACCCAGAAGAATTGGAACCTCTGTTTCTTACCCATGAGGAATCTAGCGGAGGCTCCCATCTATCTTACTTTTTGCATACCACATATGTCTCCATGCCATCGCCCCAGAATTTCAATCATCTCACCAGTCCTTTTCATTGTGCCTATATTGATGGAGGCAGTCTTGAAATTGTGGACTTGGGAGGAACAGTGGGATGACAATCATTGTGTAACTTTTGTCAACACCTGAAAAGAAGAAAATTTGCACAAACACTTGCCAGTTGGCTGAGAGCTTTGATACATAGTTTATTCAATGAATTAGTTTCCTCAATTCCATACAACATCCAGATCAAGTACCAAGAAGGAGAGAGATGAAGGGGACATGGGATTAGGACTTCAGGTTGACCAGAAAGAGAGGATAGGTGGCTACATAGCAAGGTTTAAATATTCATACACGTTTAAATATTCATAGGCGCGGTGTGGCTGTGTGGTAAGAAGCTTGCTTCCCAACCACATGGTTCTGGGTTCAATCCCACTGCGTGGCA
>JAOPUL010006720.1:21717484-21730817 GCA_027564515.1 Octopus rubescens | reverse complement strand
TTTCTGTCTACCAAATCCACTCACAAGGCTTTGGTTGGCCCGAGGCTATAGTAGAAGACACTTGCCCAAGGTGCCACCAGTGGGACTGAACCCGGAACCATGGGGTTGTGAAGCAAGCTTCTTACCACACAACCACTCCTGCACCTGTTTTGTCTATATATATATATATATATATATAGACAAAAGTAATATATACATACACACACACAAATTTCATATTGCTTATACAAACACATACTCTAATGCGATGGTAGTTTTTAGGGGTTGAGCTATTTTCTACTCTGCCTACATGGACTGCTCGACTTACCTTGCATCCTTGACCCTCACCTCTCATTTATCAATTGCTCCCTACCTCCTTTTATCTGGCTGTGACTTCTAATTCTCCACCTCTCATCTCCCCACCATCTGTACAGGGCATCATCCTCATCACATTGAACCCCTTGCCCTCATTTCCCTGCCCAATACACTCTAACTTCACTTTGCTGTACTGTCATGCCTCTATCTATCTCTCTTCCATTTTGGTTATTTCTATTGCAGGGCCATCACTACTCATCACCCTTACCTATGTCCACCTCTGCTATTACCAATCACGTCCCTCTCACTCTACCTCAAATAAGCTTACCTTTTCCATTATACTTTTGCTCTGTTCACCTACCTACATTCTTTTTTGCTATTGTCTGTCACCATACCCTTCTCTACTCCACATCAAATAACCTTGCCTTTTGCCCATCATACTTTTGTTTTTCCACTCACCCACCCATTCTGGTTCTTCTGACATCATGGCTCTCTCTCTCTCTCTCTCTCTCTCTCTGGTTCCTCTCCTTGGCCACCTGAGTAAATGCACACACACTTTAGGTTATTGAATACTCTCTACACTTCCACTCTTATCCATTTAACCTCAACTCCTCATTTCTGTTCTGTTGTCATTGTTCCCTCTCTTATTCTTCTCAGTTTACATGCCTTAGATTACTGAGTACTCTCTACATTCACCCCTGTAATGGTGCCGCAATGGACACCCTCATGCTATGCTCTCATTTGAGTGAATGGTGAGTGAGACTTGTATTGGTGGTGTCACATAAAAAGCACACTCTGTAAAGTGATTGATGATAGGAAGGGTATCTGGCCATAGAAACTATGCCAAATGATATGTGAGCACCAGTCTGAAAGCAGTGGCTTCCAATAAAAAATGACTTGGACAGTAAAGACTCATCTAACTCATTCCAGTATGGAAATCAAATGTAGGATTATTATGATATGTAATAGGCATATAGACATCACTGTAGAAATAAGTTTTCTTTGTAACCATGTAGTCCTGTCTCACTGCACAGTGCTTTGGACAAGTGTCTTCCCCAATAGCTTTGGGATCGTATGGAAGCCGTTCATGTGAATGTATATACATGTCTGTGTCAATGTTTACATTAGTTGTCTTTGCATTAATGCATTGAGCTAAAAAAAAATGATGTTAGTTGACATTACCTGCTAACAAATCTTCAAGCTCTACAGTTTCAAAAAAACAAATGGAGTAAAAAACATCCCTACATGAAAAACAAGTAAGGATAAGCTATAGGAAGAGCATCCAGCTGGAAAATAATCCCTCACTAATACATATTTGTCTAAGTTATGTTAGCATGGAAAAACGGATGTAAACTGATATGTGCATATTTTATGTTTTGTATATATGTGTGTGTATATGTATATCTGTTATTTTCTGTCCACTTTTGGTACTGCTGTAAGTTGGATGAGTTGCTGCTGCTCTCTTAGATACACCAGAGAAGTGATTACTAGAGACACTTCATCTTATGAAATGCCTAACGAGATATCAAGCTTCTTCCTGCTGCAGTTCTTTCTGGTCCTATTTAGCTACTCTTCATGCATTTAAAATCTTGTTGGAATGTCTGTGCCAAGTCCTATTAGGTTGGGGTTTTTTTTCTTCCCCATTTTCCTTCTTCTGGTATCCATATCATTGCAGACTTTGCATGCTGAGTGGCTGCCACATGCAAAATGTGAAACTGATTTAGTGCCACCATGTTTTGTAGAAGGATTTCCTCATTTGTAATTTTTACTAGTTGTGTTTGAGGATCATTTGTAGGCATCATTGGACACCTCTGCTAACATTCTCCATGTTTCACTGCAAATTTTTATGGCATCCATAAGAAATCACTATGGAAGATTGTCCAAGCATATGTTATTCCCTAACAGTATTTCAGCATCTTCGAGAATCTGTACAAGGACTCTAGTTTCTGTCTCGGGACCAATTCTAGGTGTACTGAGAACTTTTGCAACATTACTAGCATCCATCAGGGCTGCATCCTGTCTTCCATTCTTTTTCTGTTAGTGGTTGATTTAGTGATGGAAAGATAACTAAGAGCACACACACGTACGCACGCGTAATATTAAAACAATCACGAGGATTATGATGCATATAATGTATGATAGGAGGAGATAGATAGTATAACACAGAGGACAACTGGGAACAACTCAATTGTCCTTTATGGAACAATGTGTTTTGGGCAATAGACATCTGTGGCTGGTGTAAGGTTGCAGCCAAAAAGGGTGACATGATGATAGAATAGTTCTGTGGAGAGAGCTATTAAGGCATAGCGAGGGTCCTGGAAATATTGGAAGAAAGTAGGCATTAAAGATGAATATAATAAGTAGCTAGAATAGAACCTAGACATCAGATATACTTAGCTGGGGGAGAAGTTGAATGTAGGAAGTTTTAAGATGTAAGGATCAGAGGCATGAGAATCAAGTTGTCTTAGCGAAGTGTGTGCATGTAATGATAATGGCACACCTGTATTTACTGTTGCTGAAAAGAAAGTGGCATGGAAGTGCTGCTATGAAGGCTGTTGAATGTGGAGAATGTTTGTAAGCGAGTCTACCCCAAGTAAGCTCAACAGTAGTGGTGGGCATCCATCCAAGTTGGCATGAGCATGATAAAGCAATGAAGAATATGAAGGTAGGAAAAGAAGTTGGTCCATTGGGGATAATTGCTGAGATGCTTACAATATCTGTTTGAAATAGGGGTATGTCTATTCACTTGTATAGTCAATCAGATAATATAGGAAAATGTCATATACATTTATTTATCATTGGTTTGTGTAAAAGAAGTCTGGGGTCAGTTAATCAAACTGGGAATGATTATCAAATGCCAGTGTATTTTGAAATACCAGATGATACTAAATCTATATCTGGCCTTACAGGTGGCAATGTAAAACAAGTGTTGTATACTAATGCTTGCATTAATGGTGGTAAACTGCCCCTTTGTTATATTTGGCATTAAATTTACAAATAATGTTATTGTTTCTGTTACTGTAAAAGGCTGGATGAAGAATGGATTTGTTTGGTTTGGAATCATGCTGGTGCTTTGCTAAAACTGAAACCAATATTTGTATTGGATTATTTTCATGGCTAACTTACAGATAACAATAAAATGGCCTGTAATAACATGATACAGAACTTGTTATTCTTGGTGGGTTTAACAAACATTTTATAACCATTGAACATTTATATCAATAAACCCTTTAAACAAAAAATTGAAAACATATTCTGACTACATGGTTAATCACAACCATGACTTTACTGCTTCATGCAAAATTTAAAAAAGTCTTAACTGCCATAAATTGTATCATGGATAAAGGAAGCATGAGACTCTGTGGAAACTGATTTGATAGCTTCTAGTTTCAAAAAAATGTCTTACTATAAAAGCAGTTGATGGGTTGGATGATGATTGTTATAAGGAAAGAAGAAATTGATTATGATGAAACAAATGTAAATGAATAATTGTGCATTGCAAATGAATATATTTTTTGTTATATTAAAACAAATTACTGTGCATATACATAAATATGGTATTTATTTTAAATTTGCATTGTATTTTTTTCATTTGAAGTTATAAATCACATATTTTTTAGAGGATATCTAGAATAAAACCTTAGTAGGTATGTGTATGAAGGTTAACTTTAATTACACATTAGATTGTAACTGAACTATCCTTCTCTTTTTTAGATAGTCATTTAAAATCTTCCTTAGGTTTTAAAAATTATCAGTAGGGTGTGTAGTTATTGATGGTTTCTTAAATTGGCCTAAAGACATTTTTGATTCTCCAACTTCATTTGTACTTTGGGAAATAGATGAATGGATAACTTCCCAGGTGTGAAATTGGGATATAAGGATCTACACACCATATCCACTTTATTGTTGATGTGTGCACTCCAGTTTAGGTTGTGGTTCACAGTTACACCTAAGTCTGATATTATTTGACACCAGGAGAAATCTCTGAGGGAAGAGAATATGGCTGTTTAAGTATATCCTCTTTTTCAAAGTAGGTGAGCTCAAATTTTTCTTTATTCAGCAGCATGTTTACATGATGTTATGTAATTTGTTTTGAGATCTCTGCCATGAATGAAATGGATAAACAGATTTGTCAACTTTAATGCAGGTGGGAGTCAAAAGTTATTGGCATGACTTTCAACAGAACAACTGTATTATATACACAGGGCAGTGGTGATAAGCTGTTAGATTTCCTCCTCATTATTATTTTGTGGAACTGTAATCTGATCCAGTAACAAGTGACATGCAAAACACATGTTCAGTATACATATTGCAAGTTTATGTTTTGACTTTGCCCTTGATGGTTGGAATGTGTTTATAAATATTTCGAAGCAGCTAAGTAGTTTAGGTATTGACAACTTAGAGGAAGATAGACTCACCTGGAAATTTTTAGATTCTTTTGTTTACCTTGGATTTTATTTTTTTTTTTTGTAATTTTTTTTTGTTTTGCATTTCCTCCCAGTGATATGGGTAGACCACCTCTACAAACACTTGTTTAGAACAAGCCTTTAATAACTGAATATCTTCTAAATTGCTATCAAAGAGGATGTGCCAGGAAGACCTCCCATATTTTACATGGCCATTGGCATGGCACTAGTGAAGTTACAGGTGGTAATGGTGTCTTCATGTAGCTAATGTTTTACCATTTTTTTTACAGTTACCATCATGGTTTTGACCAGTGCACACCATACGTTTACTGTTGAAACATCAAGAATAGTGGGTCTGAGGAATTTTTCTTTTTTGCTGCACCCAATCTTGTTTGATGTACAAGTGCATATAACTAAGTACTCATACATAGTATAGGTATGGGGGTTTTCTCATGTTTTTTTGAGATTATAATGGTATTAAGACTGGATTGATAAATATTTTATAGTGTTCTGTTAGCTTACACACACATGCACACACTGGGTTTATCAGAGTTCATGTGAAGTTGACTGAGGTAAATATTATATTGCATTATAATTAAAACAGGACAAATGGGATTAGGTGAAAACCCTCATTGAGTAGATTTCTGAGTGTTTTAGAGTTTCTATGTTACCCACTGATGTCTGTGAACAGAAACCTAAAAATATAGTTTTGTACCTCTGTTGTCTCTTTTAAACTGGGGGATTTATTGCTAGATTCTCAAACCTAGAAATTAGGGGCTACAGTGTACATAAAAACTAAAACTACTCATTTTTTTCTTTTATTTTAAAGATCTAAATTACAGTTTTAAATGCTTTTTTTTTTTGTGTTTAAGAAGTTTGCTTCCCAACCCCATGGTTTCAGGTTCAGTCCTACTGTGTGATACCTTGTGCAAGTGTCTTCTATTATAGCTCTGGACTGTCCCAAGCCTTGTGAGTAGATTTGGTAGACGGAAACAAAATGAAGCGAGTTACATATATGTGTATGGTGTGTCTGTGAGTGTATGTTTGTGTTTTCTTGTCTTGACATAATGTGATAGTTGTAAATGAGTGTTACTGTCATACAAACAGTGTTATTCCTTTCCAGTATTCTGTGCAAACATGTCTGACCATGGGGAAATACTACTTTACTTGGAAACAGGTGAAGGTTGGTGACAGGAAGAGCATCCAGCTGTATAAAATCTGCTCAAATAAACTCAGTTTGACCCATGTAAGCTTGTATGTTAATGATGAAAATTTAAAATGCTGTTTCAATTTAAAATTCTGTTTTTAAAAAATGAGTTTTAATTAAAAAGTGTTTTATGAAATTAAAGAACAAGTTTTTGACTGAGTTTCAAAATGTAACAGTTTTTATTTCTTTTGAGAGTGAAAGAGCTGGTAAAAGTAACATGTTTTCAAATCGATTGTGAAATATTTTTTTAGGATTATAATCGCCTATGTTTAAAACTGCAAATACACACCTCAGAGCTAACTGGCAATGACCAAGAATTGTATCTAAGTAACAGGAGACAGAAGGGTATGATTTGACGGAGAATTGGCTGCCATATTTAGTATGTCAAGCTATTATGTAGCAGTCTTACTTGTTGGTACATAAGATGGTAGGGTGTTGTTTGGAGGAAGTTTGGTTGTTTATGGTAAATACAATTAAAAACAGGGGATTTCTGTTAGTTTTTAATACCATCAGACTGTAAATACTCATCAATTATTGTTGCTTTTTATATAGTTTCATATTTAAAGGGTTCAGTATTTAGAAACAGTTCCTAATTCAGGTTGTTTATTTGTTGATAATTTTATATATAACTTCTTTTTAAAGTTTGTACTTGTTTTTATTGGTTTCATTGCTGTTGTTATTGATGTTGTTTAGCCCCTAGTCAATCAGAAAACAAGATATTTTCAGTAAATAACATTGAATACATATGTCGATAACACTGTAATTTCCACAAAGTTGATTTTGCAACAGGTGAATGTTCATGGCCTGTACTGGTGATGTTCAAATGTAACTTTCAAATTTCATTCGTTATGTGTAGGATGTGGGAATTTTTACAGTGTGATTTATACAGCAATTATAATAAATCTGATTAAATACTCTTTTTTTTCCATCCCATATAACTTAATAGTAAAGAAAATTCAATGCATATTATACATGAGAGAGTTTTTGTGAATGCTTTGATATCATCATCATTTAGCATCCGTTTTCCATGCTGGCATGAGTTAGACGGTTTGACTGGAGACTGGCAGGTTGGGGAGCTGTGCCAGACTCCAGTCCGTTTTGGCTTGGTTTCTATGGCTGGATGCTTTTCCTAACACTAATCACTCCATAGAGTGTACCGGGTTCCTTTACCGGCACAAGTGTTTTTAATGTGTCACCGGCACAAGTGTTTTTAATGTGTCACCGGCACAAGTGTTTTTAACGTGTCACCAGCAATCATGTCATATGTGATACAATATGTCATATATGATTGTATTTACTTGTTTCATTTAAAGTCAGGTTTTCGAAGCTAGCATGGCTTAGGTGGGAGGAAATTGAAGCAGATTTTCTATGACTGGGTGCTCTTCCTGGTGCCAATCCTTACCCATTTTTTATGCCTGGATTTTTCCTATTCCAGAGGAATAGGTGGACGAATTCTTGATCAGAAATGTCAAGGGTTGCAGCCCAATAACAAACGATGATGTCACCGTTGTAGATGAGCTGTAAATAGCGATGTTATTATCATTTGTAATGTAGGCACGTGACCAGAAATTATATTGACACCAGTACTCAACTGGTACTTATTATAAAGAACCTGAAAGGTTGAAAGGCAAAGACGTACGAAATGCTGCTGAATATTGTGTTCAGCGTGCTAACAATTATATATATATAATAGTCCAACCCATGCTTGCGTGGAAGGCGGACGTTAAAGGATGATGATGATATATATATAAAATACATATACACATACATGTGGTGAGCTCTTTCAGCTTGTCAAGCAAACACACTTGCCTGCGTGTGAATGCGGTGAGTGATTGATGGCTAGAGATGGGGTAGGGGTGAATGGTGAATAAGGGTGGAGGGATGGTATATGGTATTTACGAATTGGAAGGTGGGTGGGGGAGATGAGGTGATGACTGGCAGTTTAGAAAAGGTGAAAAACAGTGGAATCAATAAGATTGGGGAAGGAAGAAAGACATGGAAATGATGGATATGTGTTGGGTAGGTAAAGCTTGCATGAGTGTGTAGGGAGAGTTAGAGACCTAGTGATAAGGATAGAGGTGATCATATACATATATTATATATATCCCGTCCCTGTTTTATATGTCCGTCTATCTACCAATCACCTGTGTGATGCCACGTATAAAGCACTTGTGACTGTGCCATGTAAAAGCACCCAGCGCATACTGTGATGTGGTTGGCGCTAGGAAGGGCATCCAGCCGTAGAAACCAAGCCAAATCAGACTGGAACATGGTATAGCCCTCCCCACCAAAACCGTCCAACCCATGTTTGCATGGAAAACGTTAAAGGATGATGATATATATATATAAAATAAATAGGCGATCGACTTTCGTCAGATCAGACCAAAGAATCAATATTTTCCACTGGTCTTTCGATTGCTAATACTATCTATCGGTCGCAACTCCAGATAGAAGGAGCAACGTGAAATAAAGTGTCTTGCTCAAGGACATAACGCATCACCCGGTCCGAGAGTCGCACTCACAACCTCATGATTGTGAATCCAATTCTCTAACCACTCTGCCAGGCGCCTTCACTGAACATGTAAGAGTTGAATATATTCCCAAGAATATTTTTCCTTGAACTAATAGCTAAAACAAGCAAGTTCAAGTGAGAAGGGCAAGACCACTATGAGTAATGGCTAACTCTGAGACATAGTATTTGAAAACTCATGAAAACAATTGATAGAAAGGAGAAACGTGCAGTTAGAGATTTCTGGAATACTTTCAACATAATGTCAAGTAGATAATATAGCCTGGAAATACTATAAAGCCGGAACTTCTCTCGGCTATGAATGCCGTTTAGAAGCAAACGCATTAGTCTACAGGCTTTCCAACAGCTGAATACATACATCAATTTCAGCAAGATATTGCGACACAGGCAAGTGATGTAAGGTGTAAACAAATCGTATATGTTGTGTTTAGGTTACTAGCAATCCATAGAGAAAGGTTGTCTTATGAGGGGCTACTTGGATTAGAACACAATGCGCTGCTGGGGAAGAGAATTTGGAATTAAAAAGGGACACATGTCAATTCAAAGAATATGACTAAATGATTTTCGTCAGTTCAGGGATTGCAAATAATTAATAATTAAAGTAGAAGGATGTCAGGTGTTTTTCTGATAATCCGCCTGATCGTGAATACAAGGAGACTTCAATGGAAACGAAGTGAACACGTTTATATATATATATATATACCCTAACATCCTTCTCGAGGTACTAAAATGCTTCCAGTAGTGCTCTACAAAATAAGCATTTATGCCGGATAACTGAAAAAATACACGGGCGCTATTTATGTCTTAACTTGACAAATATGAACTTCAGAAGATATATCATAATTATTCTAATTGAAATAATTATTTGCTGAGAAAGTTGTTCAACTAATTATGAAGTTGTTGCTGTTATGACGAATATGTATGTAAAATAGATAAACGGAAACAATGTATCTCGAATATACACGTAAAGAGAAAATACTTGACGTCAATCAGCACTAGTTTTCTTGGAGTTCATTGCTTCGTTTACATTTTTCTTGGCTTCGCTTATTTTGGGTGTTGAATCTACGTATCGCTGTGGCTTCTGGCTTTGGTGTTGATGTAAACGTCATTGTTCTTGCCACGTTACTGCTATTCATTTTATTCTTGTTCTTACTGATGTTCTCATATTTTGTTTTATCACTATTAGATGTTTTGACACATTTTTTTTCTTCTATTTCTTTTGTATTTTGTTATTGCAATAGCATTTTGTATTTTTGTGTTTAGCTTGCTGCTTTTTCGCTGATCTTCTTTATTTGTTATTGGCTTTTAACCACGCCAGGCAGAGATATGTAGTTTCTCTCATTGTAGTAGGAGTCTTCTACTACTTCAACTGCAATCTCCAAATAATTTTGTTTGCCTTGTCAGCAAACGACAACTACATTTCCAATATCTTCACCTAGAAGGGAGTTATATCAAGAACAAATTTGAATGTTTCTTTCCTCTTAAGAAATATCATACAAAGCAATGAAACAATGAAACGTGCATCTTATAGAAACAAATATTTATTTGTTAGGCTTCCAGAGCCAGCACCACTGACTCATTTAATTGTCAATGATAATAATAATAATAATAATAATAATAATAATAATAATAATAATAATAATAATAATAATAATAACAATAATAATAATAATAACAACAAAAATAGCAGCAATACCCGTAGCATCACGCACATCAGTTGATTGTCTTGTAACAACAGTGGAAATAATACTCCCTTTAGTTTCTCTCAAGAATCTGGAATATTTTTACTATCATCTACCAATCCATAGAATAAGGATAGTAACGGCAGAGATAATAACGATATGGCGGGAACCGACTTGAGGAAAAGCGTAATACACCCTAAAATAATTCAATCTGTAATTCGCATAGCAGAGCTACTCTCGTACTGAATAAGTTCAAGTGCATGTTCAAATCTAAGAAAAAAATGTTACTTGCAGAATTTCATGCAAGGTCCATAACCTACTTCATATGATGCACAGTTAATTTTAAGCAGCGATAATATGCACATCTAAATTCGTTCAAATATGAAAAGCATAACAAATCCACCCACTTCTCTAGCCGACCATATATCCCACATTAAGCAGACTAATATAACATATAGTATGACATATTCAACCATAGACTACGGCCCTCCGCACCAGGGCCAGCACGCTCCATGCAGGCTTTGTCTAAAAGAATCTATGCAAATCCTATTTCATAACCCCTTACGCGTGTTAATAAACAGCACGAAGCCTTCTCCACAGGTAAACACAGATTCTTTAAATCCTTCAAATTCTTCCACGGGTCGAAATGTAAAAAGGTAGTACGGTGGATCATCACTAGCAATTAACCAAGACGTAATTCATATTTGATACATCCATAATAGTTCCATATCTTACCCTTCCGACGTGGGACATTCTTCACTTCTTTCCCACTTCTTCTTCTCTCTTTCTCATTTATTTTCACACCTAAAGCATAATTAATAACCGTTTGAAGCCAAATTGAGAATTAAGAATTGACATTGCATTTCGCTCACTCGTTGGGATCCGTTAATTCCAATGTAATTAAAAGTACTAATGAAACGTCCCTACTCCATCCAGCTAATTATTTATTTATATCTCTATTTAGTCTAGATTAACGTTAGGTCCATCATCTGAATCATTTAATTTCATCTCTGTTAACACCACAGATCCTTAAACTCTTAATTTTTAAATTCTTTAATTCCAGTCTTAAATCCTACGTTTGGCAATATGGGCAACGATTTCTAGCACCATATCTACCACGATAGCACCGAATTCTCTTAACCTCGCCATTTAGGCTCGCTATCCATCACCCTAATACCCTGTATCTTTTACGATGATTATTTGCAAACACCTCCGTCTTTGGCGGCCCTGGCGATAGGTCAAACATCTACTATTCTTCATCCCTTATCCCTTTGTCCTTGCATATCTCTTATCTTCTCTTGATAAATGTACCCTTCACTACAATGATTCATCCTTCATTCTCAATGTAGCATTTGAACTGATAATATTCCTTTTATCATTGCCATGGATTCGAATCAAATCTGTTTGTATCTATAGATTCTACAAACAGACATTGCCTGCCTTCTTTATTCGATCTTGGATGTACGTAATGCATACATATCATAATTGATTTTAATGGCAGCTCGTCACCATCTCTTAAACAATTGAACTACTTTAATATTATTAATAACTTTAATACCCCTGATGATCAATATTTATATCACTATTTAACATCTCCGTCTCAGATGAAGGGATATTCGGTCTAGGGAATCGTCACAAGTCATTCCAATGAGAAGGATATTACTGAAACGGCCGTTAGAGGCTATATAAACTTATCTAAATTAATTTAAATGTATTGCTGAAATATCGCCAAGCGATTTGTTTTCCATTTCTGCTTTAATATTTATCTATCAGCTCAAGAGGTATCCACTATTAGCCGCCTTAAAAGGTTTGTTTCATCACCACTCGTCCAGCTGCAGCTCAAACCGGAGTGTTATAGGCATACCAAATTGAGCACTCAGAGTGCATAGCTGTTGCCTTAAGTCACCTGACAAAAAAATCCCAATATATTTTATATAAACGGGTGCGTGGGACGCACCAAAAAACCAGCTGCAAAGAGCGTTTTCCTGGGATTAAAATAGCAGTATTTTTGGCGTATCGTGTTGAGTTTGGTCTGGCGAATATATATATATATATATATATATATATATACATGTTTGTGTGTGTGTGTGTATTTGTATGTGTGTGTGTGTGTGTGTTACATTGAATTACTTTTATAAAATATAACCGGTTTCGATGCGTATGTGTTTTTATATAGTGCGAGTATAAGGGATGGTCAGTTCTCAGTTTGAATACAGATTCTATAGAAATGAATAATGATTTTTGGCTAGTTCACAGATGGAGATAGAGGGAGTGTCTTTTCTTTTGTATGTTTGGTTGGTTATTTCTCTGAGATAGATGCTACCACTTTTTGTTTAAAGCATTTTATAGAATTGACAAAAAATTATAATTTGGTATCAAAACATTTTTCTATTTCGTTTTTACTTTGCAACTGTGCCCTTCTATTCATGAATTTTCAGTTCGCATTTTTTGTGGGGGGAGAAGGGAGGTTAAGAAGATATTCTTTTTTGTCGAACTCCATCTTAGAATTGACCAAAAATCCTTATTCACTTCAAGGGAAATTGACAGACCAAAACGTTAAAAAAATATTTTCTTGACGCCCTGCTGAAACCTACTTAACGGCTGTGAAACATTCTTTTCTGAATTAAAGAGAAATAAAAAAATATTTTCTCTTTCAGAATTGAATTATTGAAACTGAGAACTGAGACCTGAGAACTGACCATCCCTAAAACTCACATTATGTAAAAAGAGAATGTAAAATGAAAATTTAACACTTGCTCTTAAATATGCACAAGATATAACAACAATCCGTCTTTATTTTCCAATTTTACTTTCAACTCGTAATATTTGATAGTATGGATATACACATCGAAACCGGTTATATAATATAAAAGTCACTCAATGTAATATATATTTAGAGCGATTTTATGACATACCCCCGTTCTGTTTCTCACCCTTATATAACTATATCTATATTCATATATATATATATATATATATATATATATATATATCCAAGGCTGAGGCCACAAGCCATACGACCTCTTCAAAGAACTGGCTCAATGAACATGAGGACTCTCAAATATAAATTTTTTACCTCCAACGGCCCCGCCTTGTTCAACCTCATCCCCAAAGAAGTTAAGACAAAAAAAGACCCTGAAACTTTCAAACAGCACCTGGATAATTTCCTGCAAGGGCTCCCAGACAGACCACCAACACCTGGATATGTCTCGGC
>JAOPUL010006720.1:21684859-21698346 GCA_027564515.1 Octopus rubescens | reverse complement strand
ACACTGGGGTCGATGTAATCGACTAAAACCCTCCCCCGAAATGGCTGGCCTTGTGCCTAAATCAGAAACCATTATTACTGCTCGAAACATTTTTATTCACTGTCAATATTATGTTCAATATTTTATCTTTTACTAGTTAATGGACACTACTTTGAGTCATAAATCTTTTAAATTTGTTTGGAGCACTCAGTGTTGCTTTTCTGTATCTATTGTGATTTTGATGTATAATTTATTATTAAATGTGAGGTATATTAGTTACTAAACTTTCTCTTGATATTTTAAGAAAGAGCTACTTCCATTATCATTCATCTTCATAGTTTCTATTCAATTTTATAATGCACTCATTTTGTTTTCAGTGAATTTAACTATGTCCTAGATGTTACAGACGTGTTTTCAGTTCATATTTCTGTGTATCTTTGGGTTGTTGTTCATGTCACTCAATTCTACTTTCATTTTCAGCTTCTTTAGCTGGAAAATGAATTTCAAATCTACTGGGACCTTTGCTATTAATATCCAATCCACAATGGAAATTTATTTCCCATTTTCTTTGCACTGCATATATCAGAGCTAGGTATTGTATCTATGGACACCAAGAATGCATTGTAAAAGTTACAGTTCTTTTAGTTGAAACCAAACAACATTGCATACCAATGGTAGAGACCTCAAACTTTTCTTTGCATTTCATTACCTTACTAGATAAACCAAAGGACTCTTGTATTCTTGTCATACTTGTGTGATTACTGATTTAAATTTTTTTTTCTCAGACCATTCATGCTGCTTCTGAATAATCTTCATCTTTATCACCACACAAACTCTGTCATCTGCAAGTGAAGTGTTCTTTCTTCATTATTCAACTTATGTTTATTTTTATATATTTTTTTTATTTGTGATCTTTTCAGTTAGTTTTTCCATTTATGGCTTTAACTATTATGTTAGCTTATTTCTATAACTATTCCTTAAATCTTTTGATATCAAACTGCCTGAAACTGATAGCAACTTCCTGTTTTAAACTGAACTAAAAACTTCTCATCAAAATTTTATGTTGATTATTTTCTAAACCCCAGTATAATAATGATTTAAGATATGTTACTAAATTCTTCATTATTTTCAAAATTGATTAAAACAAAGGTAGTATATTTCAATTGAAATATGGTAACAAAAGCGTTAAACATATCACAAATTCCATTCTATTTTAACTCTTAATCTTTTAATGGCTCTTAGGACTTTTGGGCAAGTGTCTTCTACCTATATCATTTCTTTAATTTGTATTAATTAAACATGCACATTTTACTATCCTTTTTTCAGCCTTGTCCAATTAATATTCTCAATTGTCTTCAATTATTTGAATCCTTTGAGCAAATGTTTGGGCAGGCATTGTGTTTAAAAAAAAGAAAAAGAAACATTGATCCACTGTTTTAATGTATGCCAGATTTCTATAATTTACTGTATCCTCTTCAATGTCTGTTTTTATACAGAATCTGAAATAATCGCTTAAATTTAGTGTCTTGTAGCAACATAATTTCAACATAATGATATTGCTGTTCTCTTCAGTCATAATGAAGCTTTTTTCAAATGTCCATTTCCTATTGAATTATTGATGTCAAAATAATGAGATAACCACCTGAATGCAATCCATTACTCACCATCTAGTCATAGGGAAATCACAACAGAGACAAAGTAAGTCGGTTTTATCCAGAGATAACTGATTAAATATTGAAAATATTTTCTTAACAATGCATTCAAATCTCCCAGATGCAGAATTAACATTTTTATTCATTGCTGATATCTCCAATCGCGTTACCAGACTAATATCTCCGAGTATGTTAACAAGCAGCCTCTCCAGACCAAACATTAGTTCTTATATTTTAAATCAAAAAAGTTGTTGAAACAATGTAATAACACTTTGGCATATGTATGGTGTTACCAAATTTCTGTTAAAATACACTACCTTTGTTTCAATTCATTTTGAAAATAGTGAGGAATTTAGTAAAATATTTTAAGTCATTATTAAGCTGGTGTTTGGAACATAAATTAACATGAAATTTTGATGGGAGGTTTTAATTTAGATCACTTTCAAACTGGAGGTTTGTATCATAGAACCAAATGCTGTTTCAGGTGGGTTGTTATTAAAAGGGTTAATAAAACTTATTATTGAGGTTTTCCTTTTTTTTTTTATGTTTATTAAACTATAAGGGTAGGTAAAAGAAATCATACACACTCATTACTATAATTTATTAAAACAAAAGCAGGGTTTGAACAATTTCATCAATTTTTGACATAATCTCCTTGCTTTTCAATGCACTTCTTGCAGTCCACAAGCTTGCTTATTCCATCAGAGAAGGTTTTCAGCTGGTTGCACCTGTAGCAAATTGATAACCTCGTAAAGGATGTTTTGAGTGCTCCAAAGAGGTGGTAATTGGAAGGGGTGAGATCTGAACTGTAGCAAAGTGTTCCAGCAACTTGAAACCCAATTTTTCAATGGTTTCAACAGGCAACTGTATGTGGGCATGCATTGTCGTGCAACAATAATGCTTGCTTTGATAATAAATGCTGGCTTTTGGTGTGAATTGCTGATTTCAGTTTGTTGGCCATTATCTCACTGTAACCTACACTGGTGACTGTAGACTCCTTTTCCAGGTAATGTTCTAGTATAAGTCCTTTTTGCATTAAAAAAAAATGGTAGCATTACTTTTTCTGCAGAAGGTTGAGTCTTGAATTTCTTTTTCGCTGGCAATTCTGGGTGTTTCCCCTTCATACTTTGCCTTTTGGATTCTGACTGAAAGTGATGGACCCAGATTTCATCTCCTGTGACTATTATCTCCAAAATAACTTCACCTTTGTTGTTGTAGTGACTGAGTAAGTGTTGACATGATTGTGATTATGCACTTCAGTTAGCTCTTCAGGCACTCATCTTGCACAGACTTTACGGAAGTGAAGTTTGTCGTAGATGATTTCTTATGCAGAACCATGACTAATTTTCAGAGAACATGCCATCACATTGATGGCCACTTGTTGGTTTACCAGAACCATCTCTCAAGCTTGTTGAATCTTCACATCAGTGGTGGAGATTGGTGGGTATCTTGCTCTCTCTTTGTGCTTCAAGCTTGTCTGGCCATTTTTAAACTTCTCGATCCATTCATACACACTTCTACATGGTAGAGTGTGCTCCCCATACAATATTGAATGCCTGTAATGAATTTCAGCCCCAGAGAAATTGGATCACTGACATCTGTTCTTCCTTGCTGCACACTGCCAGCGGAGCGGCCATGTTTACTCTGTAACACAAGAAAGCAAACTGGAGCAATCAAGGTCAAACATTGGTTACGTAAGCACAAGAATACCACCTTTTAGCACGGTAGTGTGGCCAACCTAAAGAATATTTTGGCAAAAGTGTGGATAACTTTTGACTCCCCCTTGTACTTTCTTGTGGAAATTCAATTTGCTTAGGAAAACTCATTGCATTTATTGTTATTTTTAATTGGTGGTTAGATGTCTAGGACTCAATCCATGAGAAGTATTTGCTTTAGAAACTAAATGTTGCTATAGAGTAGACAGCTATAGTGAAATAATATGAAATCATTACTGATGATATTATTTTATTGCTTACCTTTTATATGCTGTAAATGTTGCACCTATCTCTCTTCAACTATTATTGTCACAGTTATATTGGTTACTTCTCTGTGTAACTATTTTGTCCTTTCACTTCTGCTATCATCCATGTCAATATGTCCAGCTCTTTCAACTAGTATATTTAATTAAAACAATTTCAATTGCCATTTCTTCCCCTAATCACTTACTTTTCAAACTCTTCTTATTTACACAGTCATTGATTTCCATCTGAAAGATTCTATTTATGTTGTAAACCATCAAACTCACCCCATGTCACATCATTGAATTATTGGATGTTTTTCTTTCGTTTTAATCTTGCTCTGCTGCCAAGTATAGTAGTTGCAGGTATGGCTCAGTGTCTAGTCAAGTACTCAATACACTGCTGGTGCCATAATGATTAATACAAATTCAGATATAACTGCCATAAAATATAGCTTGGTCACATAACATGACATCCTACCTATAGGGAATATGGTCATGGATGGACAAACATTCCAGTAAAAGATGGTCCTGTAACATCAAGGAATGGACAGGAAGAAAGATGGTAGAAAATATGACAGTGAAAAATGGAGGGACAACAGTGTGTTATGTACCAACTACTTAGGTATAGATGTTGATTGGTTGTGTGACTGTTGTTTTTCTAATTTTTCTGTTTGCCTTTATAGACTTAACTACTTGCTTGCCTTTTAATTGATTAATTTGTATTTTTATACAAATTTACTATTTTTGTCTGTTTGCATATAATTTACTGCTTTACTTTTAGTATATCTCTAAAAGTTCAGGTGCAGGTAGTTTTACAAAGAATTACAAAAACTTCATTGAATATTATCCTATGGAATATAATAAATATTGACCATAATATTTCATTAATATTTCATTCCTTTTCTTCTCCAAGTAATGTCTTTAGTAACATCGAACAGCATATGAAGTGGTATCAAAATGTTCCCGGACTTATGTTTAATAAAAAAAATAACTTATTTACCTAAGTTTTAACATCATTTACTTTGAAATAGTCACCTTGCACAGCAATACACCAGTCCCAGTGTTCCTGCCACTTTTGGAATCCGGCCTGTAAGTCGTTTCCCGTAAGTGAGTCGAGGACCTTCTGTGATTCACTTTGGATCTCGACAACGGTGTTAAAATGGTGACCTTTGAGCTGCGTTTTCATCTTAGGGAAGAGATGGAAGTCCACAGGTGCTAAATGATGAATAGGGTGAGTGCAGAAGTGATACCATATTGTTTTTGGCGAGAAACGAGTGGGGAGAGTTTGGTGACAGGGTGCATTGTCATCGTGACTGACTTCAATGTGATGTTCTTTCTGTTCAGTGGTCAGCAGGCGGGGGACAAATTTGGCAGAGACATGCCGCATGTTCAAATCAGACATAAGGATTGCCTGCATGGACCTATACAACAGACCACCAACATCAGCAATGTCGTTGATTGTCCTCCGATGATCCTCATGCACAAGCTGATGAATTTTCTCGACATTTCTGGGAGTGACGCTCATGGCAAATCTTCCATATTGCTCATCATCTTCCAGGGATGTTCTGCTTTTGAAGCGCTCATGCCACTCAAAACATTGCGTATGACCTATTGCCTTGTCACCATAAGCTTGCCGAAGCATGCTCAATCTCTCTGTAGCAGACTTCCCAAATTTAATGCAAAATTTCACGTTGGCTCTTTGTTCCAACTTCTTGTCTATGACAAAATTGCATACTACAGCATACACGTGATCATAAAAACACAAATTTCACAACTTCAAAGTAAACACAGCAATGTCACTCAGCACACTGCCTCATGAAGGTCACTGCTAGCTCTCATTGTGCACGCAACTGTGTGCTGCCATCTGTTGGTGTGCTACACAACAAGTCCGGGAAAGTTTTGATACCACCTCGTAAATGTCACCAATTCACATTCCTCTTTCTGTATTATATTAAAGTGTTATGCTTACTTAAGAAATCATTATTTGCTTGTATAAAGAATAATGATTGTAAAGTTAAGTCTCATTTCTTCTGTAACTGCTATTGTTGCATCTCTGAATGAGGTACATGGTTGCCTTTTTAGTTGACAAATGTGTTTTGTATTTGTCTACCAAATGTAAAACACCCATCTTCATTTAACTGTGAAATAGAAACTACTTTAAGTGAGAAAATTATTCATCTGTAAAATAATTGCTTTATCGGACAAATGTTCGAATTTGTTAAACTTGCCTTCTCACCATAGAAAAATAGATCAGAAGGAAAAAAAATTCTGAATATTATTCTTTTGAACAAATAGGTGCAGGCATTGCTGTGTGGTTAAGAATCTCACTTTGCAACCATGTAGTTTCGTGCTCAGTCCTACTTTGTGGCATCGTGGGCAAGTGTCTTCTACTGTAGTTCTGGGCTAACCAGTGCCTTGTGAGTGAATTTGGTAGATGGAAACTGCATGCAAGCCTGTCATGTGTATACATATATGTATATATCTTTGTTTTTGCCCCCTTCTGGTTGATAACTGGTGTTGGTTTGTCTACATCCTCATAACTTCACAGTCCAGCAAAAGAGATTGGGAGTGATTTGTTCAACTAAACCAGTCAAGATGGTGCCCCAGCATGGCCGTAGTCCAATGACAGATACATAAAAGATAGACCCCCCCCCCAAGAAACCACTAACCATTTAATGTTTTAACATTTCATTCCACTCTGCTATATTTTCTTACAGCTATCTAATGTATGATCAATAATGTAGTTTCTATATGTTCTTAACATACCTTTCATTGTCTACTGATGCACTCTGTCATCATATTACTGAGACTTCACATAGCTGTATTCAGGAAATTCACCGATACCTTGCCATGGGTATTTACAGATATGTTTACAGGTTTCAAATAAAATATCTTATTGAATACTATTTTTTCACCATGAAAATTTCCATTTGAATTTAGGCTATCTGGCTAATAAAGAATCTTTATTGATCATTTTCCAATGATTTTACAATTAGCATTCAGGTTATATTCTTGTGACTCATTCTTTGAATTTCATTTTCTATTTTAGAATATCTTTTTACAGCATGGTAAAAGACGTTTAACAGCAACTTTTAATGTACAATTTATTTTAGCGACTGGTTTTCTAATATTCCCTTCCTAAATTTTGTGAAGAAATTTGGGGGATGGGGGGGGGGGACACACACACAAAAACAAACCCCTAAAAGTAAAACCCAACTCATTTTATGTTATTTAAAAAATTCTTTTACAAGTCTGGTACTTATTCTATCGGTTTCTTGTGCTGAACTGCAAAGTTATGGCAACATAAACAAAGCAGTGGTTATCAAACACTGGGAAGGACAAGCACAAATAAGTGTGCATATGTGCATGCACCCCCTAAAAAAAAACAAACAACATATGGACACATGTACACCCATAAACAAACACATGTATACATACATACACAAACTGTATGGCTTAAATACAGTTTCCATTTACCAAATTCATTCACAAGGAATTGGTTGACCTGGGGTTATTGTAGAAGACTTACCCATAGTGGAATAGACTGAACATTTTGATTAAATTTATAGGACATTAACTATACAAATATCAGTTCTGGACTGATAAAAACGTGTATATATTTAGTAATGGGAAGAAATAAAATATAATAATGTTTTCAAATTTTGGTGCAAGGCCAGCAATTTTAGGAGTAAGGGGATAGACAACTACATCAAAGACGCTCTCCTTTATCCTGTTCTTGCCTTGCAAATTTACTTGACTACCTCACAAGTGCTGGTAGCATGAAAAAAGCATCCGGTACACACTGTAAAATGGTTGGTGTTAGGAAGGGCATCCAGTATGCCAAAGCTGACATTGGATCTTGATGCAGCCCTGTGGCTTGCTGGATCTTGTCAGACTGTCCAACCCATGGCAGCATGGAAAATGGACATTAAATGATGATTATTGGTCTGCAGTATCAGAATATCACCATTTCTATGAACCTTTGTCATCTCTTTTGTGAGGTTCACCGTTCCTCAGATCTAACTGCAGCATTTTATTTTACATCATCTGCTGCACCTACTCTTCACTGTCTGTATAGAAATATTTTACCTCCCAATTGTATTACATATACACATCTCTTCTGAAGACGAGAGCTTTTGTGTTTAATGTCTGTTTTCTGAGCTAACTTGAGCTCAGTTTTCCATGCAACTAATAAGCTACACTCATTATTTCTGGTTTCACAAACACGTGACATTACACATGTCATACAGTCTAAAAAATATTTTCTTAGAATATAATTTTGTTGGTTGCATCAATTTGTATTGTGATAAGTATTATATAAAGTAGCTTTACACTTTGGATACTTGCCAACTCTTTATCTGCTTGCTTGCAGTGAAAGAAATATCAAACAAGAGTTTTGTTCTATATACAGGTATTGTGAGCTAATGCAGTCTGGCTGGTTGCAAGAGAAAAAAATATAATGTTTAGGTGTGGGGTGGGTCTAGTGATAAATGCGATTTTCTTCTTGAATTGTTCACAAATTTATAATCATTTAGGCGATTTTATGATGTAAATTGTTATTTTTGCTAACTAGTAGCTTCAGATCAATATCCAACGGAATATATACCTATAAATCTAAACAGCTGTTGGCAAATTTCAATACGTATTTTCCCAACCATATCTCTCTCTCTATATATATGATTTTAAGGTGTATAAAAGTTTGAAAGTGATTTGATAGTATAAAAAGCAAGGTTAAAAAAAAAGAAGAGGCATGTCCATATGATCTTCTAGAATTATGGGAAGATATATGATGTTATTAGTTTCTGGCATAGCTACTCACTAAAAAAAAAAAAAAAAATAGGTAGCTGGTGTTTAAAATAAACACTGAAAGATATGAACTATAGTTATAGTTTGTTGATGCTATTTATCTTGCTAAAGGTTCAGAATCTGATGCATACATCACCTGTTGCATGCCTATAATCATTTACTGTGTGATGCTGTTCTCCTCCCGAGAATTCTCGGTAGATTCAGACAAAATCTCCTTAAAAGTATGGATCTCATTCAACGTGAGTGAAATCTGTTTACCATGTTATATACCTTAAACATTCTGCATTGAAAATATATAGAAAATACCAGAAACCTCTTAATAATAAATACATGAAAGAAAACTTCCATTAATTAACTGATTTTTCATTAATAAGAAATGTGCTTCACATGAAATAAGTTTATATTTTGCAGTTCTGTTAATACAACACACTGTGCTGTTTCTCAGATAGCTATGACTTTAATAGTGTGTGAGTGAAGTACACTCCTTAGAAGTTTATTTAGCTCAAGTTGTCTGGACTCTAATTAATAGGTAATTAGAAACACTGATTGGCAGTCACTGGTGAAGATTATGATGGATTTATCATCCTGGACTGGTAGGGTGGTAGGTTGTGCTTAGTTAACCTGGCTTATTTAAATAGAAAGTGTTAATTTGGGCTGTTTTATAGAAAGTTATAGATTAGATTCTAAAAATTAATTCTGCTTGTAGACTAAAACACTTTATAATAGCCTGGCATTGTACTGCAGTTAGTAGCTCGTCTCCTTGACTGTCTGTCTTTCTCATATTTAGTATTGTAAATTATTTGGCTAGATTTCATTTATCTGCACTTTGACAACATTTCACATTGAGCACTGCCAGCATACATCTAATCTATTTGTCCTTAAATCCCAGTCGAGGAGAGCTTAAAATAATGATGACTATAGTTTCTTCTTAGAATAGCTAATATATAGTGTATCCAGTAATCTATTAAACTATAATGGCACACTAAAGATTTTGTCTTCATACTGTGTATCAAGGGTATGACAGCTTGGTAGAATTCTCCCTTCAGACTATGCTATATGAATTGAATGTAGGACTACAAGCTAATGAAGGATCTGTTCATGCTGCAAATGCTCTATAATGCCAAATTGTTCCTGTTCTTTAGTGCCTATTTACAGGTAGGTGGACTGTGAGCCCTTAGAAATTTAAATGTCCAAGGTATGGATACAACACCTTAATGGGAACAAAATATGAACAGCTAACCAATTGGCTGGTTGTTAGGTACTCTACAGTCTCCATTAGCTGTCATTCATCAGATTATGATGCCTGTCTTACTTGTAGAGAATGGAGCTGAACCTGTTCTCTTTTCCATGTGGCTGTTGAATAGTTATACAGATTTTCATATCAGAGAACATCATACTTTCTGATTGCAAGTTGTTGATATCTGCATCAATGTTCTTCAGGTGACATTTGTGGACAAACACCTTGAATATCACATAATTTGTGCACTAACTGAGCACATTAGAAGGATTTTTGTATTAGGTTTACACAGCAGAGTACTTCATCATAGCAAGTTTCTTTCTTCTCTTTGATGTTTAAAATGTTGTTCAGGTGTCTCTGTTAACTGATTGTTTGTCAGTATACTTATTGGTGTAATTGTATGTTTTGAATGAATGTAAATAGGCAGCTGAAAACAACAGTCTGTTCACATTGTATTATCTGTTTGGTCCTTGGTGGATGCCATAATTAGTCTGCATCATCTTTTATTGATACTGCTAAGATATATAAATTACATGCTGCCATACATTGGTCTGAAACACCACATAGTAACTATTTTATTGTTGTAGTCTGTGCTGCTAAGATGTATAAATCTATTTCCATTCTTCAGCTGCTCCCAGAGACTTGAAGGGAACTCTTCAGTATTCAGTGTATTGATGGACACACACACATATATATATGCTAGTGACACGTTAAAAACTCCCGTGCCAGTGCTACGTGAAAGGTACCCGGTACACTCTCTGTACACTCAGAGTGGTTGGTGTTAGGAAGAGCATCCAGCTGTAGAAACCAAGCCAAAACGAACTGGAGTCTGGTGTAGCTCTCCAGCTTACCAGTCTCCAGTCAAATCGCGTAACCCATGCCAGCATGGAAAACGGACACACATACACACACACGCGCGTGTGTGTGTGTGTGTGTGTTTTGGTATTTATCATAAATGTATAAAAACATATCTTTTACTTGTTTCTCTGTCAGGGAATTGATGCTAGTACTTATTTCTTTCAAAGCCCGGTACTTATTCTATAGGTCCCCTTTGCCAAACCGCTAAGTTACAGGGATGTAAACCCACCAACACTGGTTGTCAAGCAGTGGTGACACACACACACATACACACACACACACACACACATTTATATGTTAAAGGCACTCGTGTCGGTGATGCGTTAAAAATACTCGTGTCGGTGACGCGTTAAAAGCACCCGTGCTGGTGACGTGTTAAAAGCACCCGTGCCGGTGACGCGATAAGAGCACCCATGCCGGTGACGCGATAAGAACACCCATGCCGGTGACACGTTAAAGGCACCCGGTACATTCTCTGGACTTGTTGGTGTTAGGAAGAGCATCTAGCCATTGAAACCAAGCCAAAACGGACTGGAGCCTGGTGCAGCTCCCCGGCTTACCAATCTCCAGTCAAATCGTCTAGCCCATGCGAGCATGGAAAACGGACGCTAAATGATTGTGAGATATACACACACACACACATATACAACGGGCTTCTTTCAGTTTCTGTCTCCCAAATCCACTCACAAGGCTTTGGTCGGCCCGAAGCTATAGTAGAAGACACTTGCCCAAGGTTGACTGAACCCGGAACCATGTGGTTGGGAAGCAAATTTCTTAGTCTATGTCACATTACTTGAGGACGTCAACAGCTCGAGTAGTCTCCCCTCCCACTATGCGGCTCTGATTTAAAGGCTTTGTATAGTAAACTCTAAAAGTACTAAGTACCGTCACTCTGTGACTATCACAAAAATAACCAAGATAAAACGTTTAGATTTTGGTATATAGTCTTAGTTATCACACATACGTTAATCATCATCATCATTTTAGGATGTCATCCTGGGTTAGGCAGGGAAGAGTAGTGGTACATTTAATGTCTTCTTTTGAAATTGTACTTTTTCTAAAGCGTTTGATTCTTGACCACGTAGTACTAACGATTATATCTTCGATGTCGTTCCATAGTTTATTAATTTTACATCTTAGCTTTCATTCCATACTTAGTAAGGTTGCAGAAACATTATTATAGATTTTTCTATCGAGCTTATTTATCTCTTTGGCATTCACTCCTTTTGAGTTCATTTGCAACATTCATCTTTACAGGTCATGTGTGACTAATAAAATGTTCTGCTTATTTGTTTTAGATCATCATCAATAAAATAATCAGCAGGTTAATTTGGTTTCGGTTTTATATATCTTTAATCTGTAGATATTTCAGCTTTCATTTATTCATTCTAGCTACAAATGGAAACACTCCAAAACAGTCGCAGCATTATTAACTGCCGCGAAACGATCACTTGAACAAGCCGCGTGCCGTTACGAGTCTCTCTTAGCATTTTCGTCCTATGAAACGCTATCACAAAAAGTCCATAAAACGCTTCGAAAATGTTTTTAAAAAGAAAACGATTGCGAAGAACTTAACCTATTAGTATATACTGTTTTCAAATTAATAAACTTTGTAACGAAACCTCAACATTAAAAGCCATTTTTAAAAAGAAAGATAAACGCTGAAAATTAATGCACAGTTACTCCCCTTGAATTGTAATCTGTAAGAGTTTGTTCCCCTTTCTCACACATTTGTGAGCATACGCTGCAATTGTAAAATTATATATAATGGAGATTTGTTTTAAAAAGTATTTTTCCTTGAGTTGGCAAAAAAGATATCCTTGGTCTCATTCCTCTATTTATTCAGTAGGATTGTCAGCGGAGTTTTAGAATGGCTATCTACCTCATGGGAAAGGAAGAGGGCCTGGATTTTCCCCAAAAGAAAACAAAAAGTTTTTTTTTTTTAATAACTAGGGATAAACTTTATTGAATCACAATTTAATTACAAGGAAACAATGAAACAAAGGGGGGTGGGGGTCAAGCAGCAGAGAGAGGAGGGGGGAAACGGGTCACACTCCCTAGAACAAACGGTGTGCTTAGCTACGCCCTGCGGTCATGATCGTGATGGCATTGCTGCTGAGAATGGCCAATGACACTAGCTGCAGCAGCCAGCCACTCCACCTGGCGGGGCTGATTTCTCAGACAGGCTGCTGTTACCTCGATTTTGCAGAGGAAATCGGTAGTGCGGGGTCTGAGATCACCTGAGGTCTTGACGGTGACAGGCACAAACTGATAGCGGCTGGTCAGGCCCCTGTACTTTTTTTATTTCTCTCTCTTCTGCGATACTCGGTTTTGCAATGATAATTATGAAACAATTCTCTCCCTCCCTCTATTTAATTTTTTTTACATTTTTGCCCCTTCCCCCAATTCTGTACCCTTTTTCTATGGGTTACGGATAGTTACTCCAAAACTCCACCGAGTTGTCCTTGTTTTTCTAAATAACTGCCAGTTGGCTATATACTGATTCAGTTGTCTATATACTCCCTCCACATTAAGCATCTCTTATTCTGTAGAATCTACTTCGTTGCTCTGTAAATCTAGGCCAAGTTGATCAAATAATTTCTGAATGCAACCATCTCATCATTTTGTGTAACCATTGTTTATCGAAAACTTTATTATGTGATGTGTGTTTTTAAGATTGTAAGGAGAAATTTGAGGGGATATTTCTAGTAGGTCAAACATCTTAGGGACCTCTTTGTTGGTTCAAAATATTGATGTTAGAGTGCATTCCATTTGATTATTTTTATAATTAAATTTCATTCTTGTTTGTCTCATTGTTATTGGTATTTGATTTTGTGTTGTACATTGTGCTCAGTTCAGAAAACAATCCATTATCATCATCATCATCATCATCATCCTTTAACGTCTGTTTTTCCATTCAGGCATGGGTTAGACGGTTTTGACTGGAAACTGGCAAGCTGGGGAGCTGCACCAGACTCCAGTCTATTTTTGGCTT
>JAOPUL010006720.1:21671672-21684759 GCA_027564515.1 Octopus rubescens | reverse complement strand
ACCAGACTCCAGTCTATTTTTGGCTTGGTTTCTACAGCTGGATGCCCTTCCTAACGCCAACCACCCCAGAGAGTGTAACGCTGGCACATACATACATATGTATACGACGGGCTTCTTTCAGTTTCCATCTACCAAATACACTCACAAGGCTTTGGTCAGCCCGAGGCTATAATAGAAGACACTTGCCTGAGGTGCCACTCACTGGGACTGAACCCGGAACCATGGGGTTGGGAAGCAAGCTTCTTACCACACAGCCATGCCTGCTCCTATCCCATATCATTATTCACTGATACTGTAAATGTCTCCGTGAAATAAAACCAACATAATGGCAGTGCCACAGTTTATGAGTTGAAACAAGTAAAAGATATATACTTCCAATTCTACCCTCCACTAGAACATCTATTCCCATGCAAACCCTCATCATCATCCTTTAACGTCCATTTTCCACGCTAGCATGGGTTGGACAAACCGTTCATGATAAACCCTGCTAGCTAATCTGCTCATGACTACAGCCACTAAGTACAACAAAAGCTCTACATGGTCACTCATTTTGCTAGAAATACCAGCCAAATCTCCCTCAATTTGCAATTTACTGTCATTCGAATGGAAGGACACATTGTAAAAGGTAGTTCTAGATACACTGTGCATTAAAATATGAGATTGTCATGACAGTAACATTTGATCATAAGTCTCTCTAGAGATGGACTCATCACAGTCATTTCTTTCATCAAGTTTCCAAACCCTCTTTAGAATTTATCTCTACCATCTCTGATCCTTTCTCCAGGGCTTCATCACTCCTGTCTACCTCTGGCCAATTGTGGCCATGTAGGCCCCAGGTAGCAGGTGAGATCATCTTGCCATCAGTTGACCTCTTCATCTATTGTCTTGGTGTCCATTCCGTCACCCTGATTCTCCTTTAGTCACGCAGTTCTTATGATGCTGCCAAATCCAGGCGTTGGTTTTCTTGTCCATCTCTGATACTTCCATGAAATTCCTTGATATCTCTCTCACTATTAATCATCATCATATGCCTGCTTCACAATGCTTGCGTGGGGTGGATGGGTCATCACAGCTCTAGACAGTTCTTATTCAGAATTAATGTCTTTCTAGATGGATTGGAAAACCACATCTCACCCTGTGTGTTTCATTTTGGTATAGTTTCTACATCTGGATGCTTTTCCCAACACCAACAACTTTACAGCATGTACTGAGTATTTTTTATTATGAACCAGCACTAGAGAACCTACCTTGTTCCCTTGCAAAACTTGAGTCCTCTCTTCTCTATGTTGTTTCTGTTCTTTCAAGGCAGAGTAACACGAGTGAGAGGATGGTGGGGAAGGAAGAGAGAGAGAGAGAGAGAGAGAGAGAGAGAGAGAGAGAGAGAGAGAGAGAGAGAGAGAGAGAGAGAGAGAGAGAGATCTATATGCTGGTTGTTAGTAAATAGATTGAATAAGATGTAGAATGAGCAGCATACTGGGGTTGCAATGACAATGAGTGACTACAAAGGAGAATGAGTGATGGATAGCAAGAGATAGGTGATGCTATGTGAGTGGTAGAAGAGAGGTAGAGGGATAAAGAATGATGGTGGACGAAATAAATACAGATAGAGCAAAAGCCATTCTTCATTACACAAGCAGCATGGTAGAGTGGATAGGAGAGAAGGACCAGTGGTAGATGTAAGAGTAATGAAGAGGGCAACAGATGGAGGTTTAACAGGGATTCAATGAGTAAGAGATCAAATATACATCCCAACTTACATGTCTACCACCATTTGAGCAACCATCTTGCCATGCTTGCAACAGTGGGCCAGGTCTTTCTTAAAACAGCATGTCACCATTTGCATGGGCCTTTGGGAGATTTAACTGCTAGAAATCAGTCTTCATTACTTTGTCCCATGTCTTACTTACTAAGGCTCCCTGTTCCACAGCTTCGCACTTTTTTTATACACTGACATCCTTCGTATGAATCATATGTCTACACCAGCACAATCTTCTATCTTGTACACTTCAACTGATTCCTCTTATATCTAGTTTTCCTCTCAGCTCATTTGAATTCTGACACTCAAGTACAACAGGACATATCCCAATTTTATTTTTCAAGCTATCACATATCTTTATTTAAACCTTTATCCATATTTAAATCTTTAGCATTTAAACCGGCCCAAATATTCTACCTGATTTATGCCCAAACTGGCTTCTTGCACTTACCCTACAATGTCATTCTATAAAATAAACAATCGCAGCATCGAAATTTTGAAGCTGTGAGATAATGCATGATTAATTGAAAGCAATGTGAATAAATAAGTATCATATTCGACAGAGTAATCTGAATGCTAAAGGGTTAAAGACCATTTCTTGCTATCACACAACATGCAATCTGCCCTTTTACTCTGAGACAACCCCTTTGTTACCAGCATAGTTAATAGCTCCTTGACTCTTTCGCTGGCAACTATGCTTGTGTAACACTCACCTTCGCTGATAATTAGAACACCTAGGCAATAAAAACTATCAACTACTTCTAGTGAGTCTTCCAAATAACTGAAGGAACTTATTCTACATGTATTCTTACTGCTAACTGCTCCCATGCATCTGCCAACTTACTTAATCCCACTATACCACTTGTGCATCCATTGTTTGCACTGATTATGAAATTTTGGAAAAATTTACTTTTGAGGCCTTTTGATTCCATGTCTGAAATTTCTTCTCTAAATTTTTAGATTCTGTTATAAAAACTAGATTAGCATACAAGACTTCTTACAGACAAACTCCTGTTACAGCTTGGAGGACGATAATGAACAGGAGGACTGAGTACTGAACCTTGATGGATCCCTACCTTACACACTAAACTTACTGTTGATTGCATTTATATAGATGGTTTGCATGCCCTTCATTTACCCCTAGTTTTATTAACAAGCACTAGATCACAGAGCCTGTAAAAAGCCTTCAGCAGGTTGGCAAATGCTAAGTTTAAGGCCTTACTCCTAGTTAAGTACTTTTGCAGTTGTCCGATTAAGAAGATGGCATCAATAGCGCATCTTCTTGGCACAAACTCAAACTGCATCTTATGTTCTTAATCAGTTGTGCTTTAATTCTTTCAGTAACCTTTATAACCTTTTCATCTATGGTTTCCCCTTTCCAGTGTGTCTCCTTTACTCTTGATAATGGTATTGCTACAACAGTCATTGGATGTGACACCTTCATGCAGTACCTGATTATTGTCAAATACCCTTACTAGCTATTTTCATCATTTTAGCAGTTCAACTGCCTTCAATTCCTTAATTGTGCTTTTGACTCTATGATTGTTAACTTTAATAGTCGATCACTCTGTTGGGTCTACTTGGAGTAGGTGTTCTCTCACCTATGTATACTCCTCATTGAACAATTTCATGTAATAGTACTTCCATAACTCTTTCTTTTCAGTATCAATAAAAGCAAGTGTGCGGTTACCATTCCGAACACACTTCTCCTTACTTTTAGCTTCTTTCTTCACTAAGTATAACTGACACATGCTTAGCTTCTCTTCTAGCGATCTGATATTGCTCTTTGCTGCCATCTTTCTTCCGCAATTTATAACCCTCACATTTCCACTTCTATTTATTACACTCTTAACCTCAACTTTTCACAATTCCTCCGACTTGATCAATTACATGGTAAAGACTCAGATTTTCTTTCCTAATCAAATGGAATATAACATTTCCTCCTTACACACAAGGATACCCTGTAGCAATAGTCAGCTCTACATTTCAGTGAGCCTAGACCATGGTCAAAACCTCTGTACTTTTACCCCAAATGCATACACCTAAAGACAGTTGTTACCTTTCCTATGACCCTTCACCTGACTGCCCCCAAGCGCTTCAACAAACTATTCTCTGCAATTTTCGCTTTCTTTCCTCTAACTGCTCTTATCCTTCCTGCCTCTCTTTCAAAAGAACAAAAACCTGCGTTACTTCTTAATTAGAGGTTCCCTTTCATCACAGCTCAACACCTTTAAATGATCCCACACTGATGGCCATACTTGCTTCATCTCAAATAGGATGTTATTAATGACTTGTTCAAAAAATCCAATTCCATGTCACTGGCCTTTTTAATAACATTTCCACCAACATCATATAATTTATCCAATGTTAACTTAGTAATTTCTTATATGTGGTGAGTGAATATTCAGAACAATACACAAATAATTCACAAGGCATTTCATTCAATTGTCTTCAGCATTTTCTTACATCACAGTTCAATCACCATCCATAAACATAAAAAAACAACAACTAATGTTTACTCTAAGCACATCTTCGCAGTCTCCTAGTCCACCTCTATTCATGTCTATACCTTCTTTTCTATTTTCATCCATATAAAGGCTGCTAGTATTGCTCCACCACCTCTTCAGAACTATTTACCATAGCTGATGGCATAAAAGATGCAACCCAATTTCAGCAGCGTATATAGGACCCAGGGTGAGTTTTTTTAGAAATTTTTTTTGGGGGAAAAAAGTGCCTCTTATATGTCATCAGAGGTTCCACTCACTGAGACAACAAGTGGATGCAAAGAGTCCGAAATGACAATGGGCATCTACAGGATCAGTGACGAAATAAGACGCATACACTGGAACTGGATCAGACATGTCCTCATACAAGATTGAAAAGGAGCAGCAGGGCGTCCTAAAACCCCGTGGTAAAGGAGGCGAAAAGGGTGGAGAAACTGGAATGAGACCAGAACAGTGGCAGAAAACCGAGCTGGTTGGAGAGATTATGATGCAGCCTTATGTGCCTCGTGGCACAGAGAGAACTAACTATATGTCATCAAATACAGTACATACATGTATTTGTTTCTGTTGTTTAGCCCTAGGCCAAACCTATGGTTGAAGGTATTCTAGCCATGACAATTACATCTTTTTTGCATATCAGGGATGATATTATCTGCTGTGTCTTTCCATTTTTAAAAGGTATGGACCGGACCGCAAAGAGTTTTCAATATTGTCTTCTACTTCACCAAACACCTCCTGTCAATCACTTCCATCCACATACACCTGTATACTGATAACACCACCTTATTCATTTCTCTTATTAAAAGTCCTCCAAATAGCTTACAGGTCCTACAATAACAATGACTTCTAATCATCACTGTTTAACATCTGTTTCCCCCGCTGGCATGGGTTGGACAGTTTGATAGGAGTATGATTTGGCTTGGTTTCTACAGCTGGATGCTCTTCTTATTGCCAACCACTTTACAGTGTGTGCTGGGTGCTTTTAACGTGCCACCGGCACCAGACTCTTGGCGTTTTTACATGGCACCTCCACGAGTGCATTTTATGTGGCACCACACAAGTGATTGGTAGTCGGACGGATGAGCCATATAGACCAGGGAGAGATGAACTGTTAGCCAGACAGACGAGACATATAGACCAGGGACATGCAAAACATATAGACCGAGGATGGACAAGACATATAGACCGTGGACGGACGAGACATATAGACCGGGGACAAACGGACATACACAGATATACATACATAGCCCATGTGCTCAAACCCACTTTGTATTGGTGGGTGGGAGTTGAAATTTTCATACAGCGAGGTAGAGTGTGAACTCGCATCTAAGGACATATTTTCACATTTCTAGCATAACAATATAGCAGAGATGAAAAAGACAAGCTTAGACGAACAAAACACAGACTTACCTTAAATTAAGAATTGTATTTTGCATCTCTTTGGCGCCTTGTATTGCCAGAAAAGGCTTTGCTGCCCTTACCACACCAAAATAATTGAAAATCGTATTTTACATCTCTTAGGCGCCTTATATTGCTAGAAATGTCTTTGACTCGACACAGCCACTTCTAAGAAACAGGACTCTCAATGCAGCTGCTTCTTAGCACAAGACTCTCAATGCAGCCACTTCTTAACACAAGACACTCGACACGTCCACTTCTCAACACAAGACTCTCGATGTGGCCACTTCTTAACACTTCTTGAAGCGGCCACGTCTTAGCAACAAGGACTCCCTACACGGCTGCTTGGCCCTCGGCGCGGCCGCTTCTTAACACAAGACTCTCTACACGGATGCATCTTAACACAAGACTCTCAGCATGGCTGCTTCTTAACACAAGACTCTTAACGCAACCATTTCTTAACACAAGACCCTGGATGCAGCTGCTTCTTAACACCAGACTCTCGACATGGCTGCTTTTAGCAACAGGACTCTTGATGTGGCTACTTTTTAACAACAGGAACTCTCAATGCAACCGCTTCTTAGCAACTTTCTTAGCAACAGGACTCTCGACGCAGCCACTTTTTAACACAAGACTTTCGGTGTGGCCACTTCTTAACACAAGGCCCTCGACATGGCCACTACTAACAACAGGACTCTCGACGCAGCCGCTTTTTAACAACAGCAACTCTCGATGCAGGCGCATCTTCCTGAATACAGCAAGGCGTCAAGTATCTCGGTCCTTCGTCATTTCGTCTGAAAGATTCAGCATACTGAGGTCGTCCTTCAGTACTTCGTCCCATGTCTTCCTGGGTCTCCCTCTTCCATGAGTTCCATCCACTTTGAGTGAACAGCATTTCTTTATGGAACTCTCGGCCCCCATCTTCATTACATGACCAAACCAGTGCAGTCTTCTCTCTTGCACACTGCATCTAATTCCTCTTATGTCTAGCTTCTCTCTTAGTTCACTAACACTCTGTCGCACAAGTACACTTACATTACACATCCATTGGAGTCTACTGGCCTTGTTTCTCTCTAGCGCTCGCATGTCCTCTGTATTCAGGGCCCATGTCTCACTTCCATGTAGAATAGCAGTTCGGATACATGCGTCATGCAGTCTTCCTTTTATGTGGACAGAGAGCCCTTTGGTTGCCAATAGAGGTGAGAGCTCTGTGAATTTTCTCCATCCTATTCTTATTCTAGCCACTACACTATGTGTACATCCTCCCCCACTACTAATCTTGTCTCTGGGTAGCAGATTTTATCCACTACCTCTAAAGAGCCTCCAGGGCATTTGATAGACTCTTTTATGGGTGTCTGCAGTTTTTATGGCTTCTGTGCATCTTCCACATACAAACCCTATTTTCCTTGCTAATCTTCCCATTATTGCACTGCACTTCTTGTGTGTCCATAGCTTACACTGGTTACACCGTATGGAATTCCTGCCTATGTCTTTCCTACAAATCGAGCAGGGCACGTAGGATCCTGTCTGTTTTCTTGCTAAATTAACCTTGAGACTCTTAGATTCTGGGTTTTGCTTCCTCACTTGGAATTTCCTTTCTAGCTCTGCTATAGAATCTCCCATGATGGCAAGATCGTCTGCGTATAGTAATTCCCAAGGGCTGCCTGTCTTGAATTCCCCTGTTATGGCCTGGAGGACAATGACGAAGAGTAAGGGGGCAGATTAATTTCTTTAGAATTGTTTACCTTATCCTTGGCATTGTTATATGCTCTAGGTAAAGTGCCAAAGTATTTTTGCCGTTAAAGGGACAGAATAACTGTGGTGGATGATGAAACTAAATAGAAAATGGTAAATACTTTTGTCACTGTATAACACCAAGATAAAGAATTAATGCAGAGTTTTGTCTCTTTGATAGTATCATCCCTGTGTGTGTGTGTCTATACATTATCAGCTCTGTTGACACTGCAGTGTGCACTGTTACATCATGTAAACGCCATTTCAGTTTATTTTGCTGTGCCAAATTCAATATAGCTGTGTTTATATTCATTATGTCTTGGTTAATATATCCATACTTTTGTACTTCAGTTACCTCTCTTGTTAAAGATCAATATATTCTTTGTTGACAGCGTCTCAACATTTAAGGTGAACAGCTCAGCTGTGGGTCTAAATTACATAACACTTCCACTTCCTAGAAGGGAATTAAATATTTGGTTTCGTCTTCAAGTTCATTTAAATACTTTAAAAATTTATTTTTGTATTTGCTGTGGAGGAAGGTGCTGTGTCCCATGGCCTTTGCAGACCACCCGAGACTAGTGAGATTGACATGGATTGACATGTTATTAATTGATGGCTGTGGAGTGGGAATTCTAGAGGGGAGGAAGGACTGAACATTGGGTTTCGTATGGGGCAGTAGATATAGTGTGGGTGATGTGGAGCTGGTACGAGACAAACCAGCTCTGGGTATCAAAGACTGTAGTAGTGGTTGAGAGGGGATACCATATCTCTATGCTAGAATATGGAATGTCATAGTGGGCAATGTCATTATTTAGCTGATTACATTGGTCAAACAGTTTTTCATTCTTAATTATTTAAAACTTAATGGTTTAAACATTGTTCATATCACAGCAACTTTGTGGCCTGTATTTAACTTCATTCTGTCCTTAATTTTCATAGACAGCTTTTAACATTTTAAACATTAAAATTTTTTCCCACACAAATTATTATTATTACTATTATTAATAAGTTGGCCAACTGGCAGACTCATTAACATGCTGGACATGCTTAGCGGTATTTCTTCCGTTTTTACATTCTGGGTTCAAATTCCACTAAGGTCAACTTTACCTTTCAGGATTGATAAAATAAGTACCAGTCAAACACTTGGGTTGATGTGATCAATTAGCCTCTTCCCCTAAAATTCCAGTCCTTGTACCTATAGAAGAAAGGATTATTATTATTTTGTCAGGGATATAAATGATTATATGCCAACCTTGATGAAATTTGAACTCAGAATAGTATTGTTTAGTGTTTTAATATTTCAGCTATCTTCACTGATTAATTTAACACTTTGGTCCAGTTGTTTTAACTTCCACTTTCTATATTTTATAAAGCAAGTACATTTGTATTATCATTTTAAATATAATTTAATGTTACAGATTTTTAAAAAGAATATATTCTTAATGTAAGCCCCTGTGTGTGGCAAACACTTAGTTTTTTCAGCTGATATTGAAAGATATCAGCTGTATTACAGATAACCGAGTTGTAGTAATAATGTATAATAAACATAGTAATTATGGAAAAAATTAGCAACTCGTTTATAAGACTAATAATTATAAGCATGTCATGTATAACCATGTTTTTTCTCTAATCTGTGTAATTTATATTATTCCAGTCTTGTATTGATTGGCTTATTTATTTTCTGTGTCCTTTTCCATTCCCAGTCTTTTAAAAGTACACTAAAAGAAATGTACTGTCTACTGGTACAGCAGTTTCTTCCTTCCTGTGGGATATTAAACAATGGATTATCATTATATTCAATATTCCTCAGTCACTCTATGAACAGGTGTGTTGATCGTATAGTTTATAGTGTATACACACCAGACACATACACCATTTACATTATTTTCAGTTAAGCATTTTAATAATTATCTTTTTTAATCCTTTTGTTATCATATTTTTGTTGAAACACTACTTTTGTTTCAATTAATTTTGAAAATAACAAAGAATTTAGTAAATTAACTGCCATTATTAATCTGGTGTTAGGAACATAAATTAGCATGAAGTTTTGATGGCAGGTTTTAATTAAGATCACTTTGAAACAAGAAGTTTGTATCATAAAATGAAGAGTGATCTCGGGTGGGTTGGTATAAAAAATTAAAACTGCTTCAGCTTTCTCTATAAAGCCTTTAATTATTGAGTTAACTTTTGCCTTCCATCTCTCCAGGGTTGATAGAATAAATACCAGTATTATACTGGTGATTCGATTGACCATATCTCTTCTACAAATTTATGGCTATCTGCCAATTCAAGAAATTATATTTTCAGCAGTTTTATGTGAGTTTCTTATGTACCACAAGAAGCACTTCCATGTTGATCCAGTTGTATATATGTGCAGCATTACCTTTTAGGGGTGTAGAATTAATGTTTGTATACTATGTTTTTTTTGTTTGTTTCTGATATTATTTTAGTATCTCATATATGTTGAATTGTACTGTTAGGAGGTGATTGTGTTGTAGGAATGATGTTATGGTGTTGGTTGTGCAGACTACTGTATAGCATCTGTTATTTTGTTGGTGGTTGTGGTGTAATGGAATACAGTATAGTATCAGGTGTCGATTATGTAAGAGCATAGATTGTTGTTTAGCCCCAGGTAAGCCATGACTGAGCAGATCTATAATGAAAGGTGTTCAAGCCATGCTTATCTCATCTGTTCAAAATATACTGTATCTAGTCTATAATTACATTGTCTGGTTATACATGTCTCTATCATTTCGAAGATGACTGCTATCTCTTGCAGGTCAAGCAATCACTGTGTGTGTGTGTGTATGTATATATATATATATGTGTGTGTATGTATATATATATATGTGTGTGTGTGTGTGCATGTATATATGTGTGTGTGTGTGTGTGCATGTATATATGTATGTGTGTGCATGTATGCATATGCGTGTGTGCACATTACACACACATATATGTGTGTGTGTATGTATATGTTTATGTATGTAGGTATATATATATATCGTGTGAAGCTAAAAGAATCATTTTAAAGTTTTTAATTTCATCAAAACTTTGAGATCACACGTGGTAGTAGCTTTTGATTGATCAATTTAATTTGATCTTTTAAAATACCCTTTCAAGTGACATCATCAATTATATTATAAACATTACACTTTCTCTTGTCTAATAATTTTGTCAATTTAACAGCTTTCTTTTCTCTCAATTTCTCTTTCATATCGGTAGAAAAGTTTGTTACAAAATACCACATATATACAGAATAAATACAAAATGCCACATTTAAATTATCTTTTAATTTTAATACTTTTTTAAATCAATGAATAAAAAAGTTTTTTTAATAAAGAATATTTCTATAATTTTGAAAATTTTATTTCGTATAGAAGTTTTAGTAGATAAGTATTTCATGAAAAGATCTCTATTTTAATTGTATTAAGGGGGTTTTTAGTTTCTAGAATCTGAAGCCGTTTGTTCTTTCAATGGTTCCATTCAAGAAACTACGGTATCACTGACATTGAGAACGCTATTGTAAGCAGCAAAAGGTTGTCTTTTAAAGTTTACCTGAAACAATCATTTTAAATGCCTCTAGTAGTGACCTAGTAGTGTTATATCTACCATCTGCTTGTCTTTCTGCTGCTATCTTCACAACTAGTTGGCAGGATCTCTCTTTTTTTTTTTTTTAGGTGAAAATAAATAGCTGTTCTGCAACAACAACATTAATCATCTATTCCCGTTTTCCCTTCCCATTTACACTTTTCTTCTGTCACTCACTACATTTCACTAAGAAAGCAGTAGTAGTAGTGATAATACCTTTATGGCTCGGTATTGTTGTTGTTGCCACTATGTATACTGACTGACAACAAACAATATTATAATTATTTCTTCCTTCCACGGAACTAGCTTTACAGCTAGCTGCAACACCTTTTATCATCACAACTCTTTCTCTCTCTGAACATCATCACCACTACCGCCATTACTACTACTACTACTACCGCCACCACTAACTCCGCCGCCGTCGCTGCTGTAACATTTTATGAAGGATTGTAGTTGGAGCAACGAGTCCTTAACGTTGGCTTCTGGTGGATTGTAGCTGCCTGCTATCTGTCTGTCTGTCAGTCTGTCTATAGAATTCGTTTCGGTCATCCTGTTCGTGTGTGACGACTGCTGCTACTACTACTGCTGCTGATATTGTTGTCAACGTGTGATGCCTGGATGACTTTTAAAATATAAATATATCTCTTCAGTTTCTCTTGAAATTATATACAAAATGCTCATTGTTGTACCGTCGACCCACACTGAAATGACAGGTGGCAGCTGTACCATTCCTGATGTCTTGATAGCAACAACAAACATAATTGTCTTATTTATGGACGGAAATCAAAGCAAGCGCTTACGTTGGAATGTCTTGCCATAATAAAACAATCTTAGTCAATCAACATGCAGCGAAAGAAATGCTCTTTCTTCCTGCTCTTCTTTCACTCAAATTGAAATTATGTAAAGAAAAAAAAGTATGTCATGCCACTGTTCATATTTATGGATCTCTAGCAGTTTTTATAATTAAATTCTTCTACTTCGTCGCCTTTTGTGTCATTTTGATCAAGAAAACCTTTGTGGCAGCACCAAATATATTCATATAACTATTATATACAATGGAAAACCGAAGGAGAAGCCTTCCGCACGTCGTTGCGGCGGCCTTACCCCGCGTCTCACCGTTTCGTGTCTTTTTAACACCCAAAGAAGGGACTCCTGAGACTAACAACAACATTAAGGAAAATTGTGTAGATGTTATGGAAAACATACGTCGAAGCAGTATGCCTGCGCTACCTGCCTTGGTTCCACCTTCAGTCCCTATCAGGGTTGTTATGAGGCAGTAAGCACTTTATATTTTACAAATTTACCACCACCCTCGCTTTCTATCTCTCTTCCCTTCTCACACACACATTTATATACACCCTCAAAAAAAGTGGGTGGAGGAGGCTAGACGAAATGTTAACGTACACCTATATATCTAATGTATATTTCATGTGTAAAGATGCGATGGTGCAGTCACCTTAACCAAAAACACTGGAGTCAAAATGATATTCTTTCATATTCTCACGTGGTTTTTCTGTAATCTCTCCCCCATCTCTCTCTTTCTACTTCCTTTTTGTGTGTTTGTTTATTGTGGCAGATTTATTTTTCTTTTCAAATAGTTTGAATTTATTGTTGTTGCTTTCGCTTCCCGTTTGGTCATATCTATCTACAAAAGGATAAAACCCTTTTAACGACTCCCCACCCCTATTTGTTTGTTAAACGAGGTCTTCCTGCCCATTGATTCAAAATGACGATGCATGTTAAGCCAACCTCGTATTTATATAGTTTCAATATGATTTATCTGTTTCTTCTGCAATCAACACAACAGTCAATTCTTATTCACGTTTGCTTCTCACTGAAAATGTTTTCCAATTAAACCAGCTGTTTGTCAACCTTGATATATATATATATATATATATATATATATAATGTGAGTGTGTGTGAAACCTGTTCGCTTATCTATATCCATATCTATCTATAAATGATAAATACAGATATTTGTTTGTGAATATTACAATAAGTTTGATAATGCAATATTATTTTCAACTATTTTACATGAAATTTTAAAAATAATTCTCTTAACTACTATCTATATCTGTTATCTATCTGTCTACATATCTGTTATCTA
>JAOPUL010006720.1:21625327-21642993 GCA_027564515.1 Octopus rubescens | reverse complement strand
AGATACAGGTGTCTTGCTGTAGATGGAACACTGGTTACCTGGCGAGAGAGAGAGAGAGAAAGAAAGAGAGAGAGAGAAAGAAAGTTCTTATAAATTGTATTAGTTGAATGGTTCTTATTTAGGTATCTACTATAGCAGTCTATTAATCATACACATCACATAGAAACACATCAAACTGTTGTAGTTTGTCATATGGGCAATCTTATGATTTGAAACCTTTCTGCTTCAATTCTGCTTTATATTGAAAATAATTCTAGTTATTGTTTATTTCTGGTTATTATTAAGACTCTGCCTTTCTATCTCATTTGTATATTTAAGCTTCTTGGGTTTCTTTATATTTTCAGTTTTCCATAATACATTTTTGAGCTTTCAAATAGTAAAAGCTTAAGAGATAATTTAGGAAAGAGTTGACATTTTCATATGCTCCATGTGTGGCTCTTGATTATGAAGATGGTGTCTTTAGGACAGTATGGTTGTTGGTGCAATCTCTCTCTCTACACTGTGTAGTGGTCATTATCTAGCACATGGATTCACTGAAGCCATCAGAATACAAAGTATTCTCATTTGACAACCAATATAGTTTGTATTAAATATTCTCTCTCTCTCATATTCACCTTGTGCCTTGAGAGTATCCCTCTCATTCTCTCTCTCATATTCACCTTGTGCCTTGAGAGTATCCCTCTCATTCTCTCTCTTGCTCTTACTCTTGCTTGGGGAAGCCATGTATTCATCTCTTTAGCAAGACACCTGTTCCTGTCTCTCAGTAGTTTAGTCTTAAATTTACTATCATATATACATATATGCTGTCATGCTGTAATAAAAATAAACGACACCATTATTGATGTTTTTTTGACATTCTGTATTAATGTATTTTTGAAGCTGACTATAGAGTAAAATCTATTCAGAAACATAAGATATTGTTGATGACAAAATCCTTCTTTTGGATAAAGTGAATATCACAATAAGTAAATTACATAAATGGGATTTTTTTTATTTATTGCTTTGACCTGATGACATTCAGAATGAGTTCAATTACAGTATCTAAAGATATACTTATCCACTTTGGTTATGGTGTCTGTGTGTGTGAAATATTTTAGTAGTCATACTCATTCATATTCTGTTGATATTTTTCCCACATTTCTATGCTTGGTTAAATCAACAGGACAAACACTGAAATATGTAAAAGAATATCTGGGTTGCCCTTTGAATGCTCTTTCACTGGGATATGTGGGAGGGGCAAAGTTCATTGGTTCTTTACCATAGCCTAACTTGTTGCTATTATAATTGTATAACAATACTTTATTTATTCATATAAATTCAACTTAATATACATATTTGTCTTCAAGTGTATTTTAATAGGAATGAGTAAATGTTTCAGTAACTTTAAGGCTTATCTTACTATTTAGTCACTATTGACATCCTCCACCCAGATAAAAAAATAAATAAATAAACCAGCTTATGTAAATGGTTTAGTTCTTTACAATATTTTAATGTGACATATGACTTTTTACTCAAGTATATTCTCTCTTCCACCTTCAATTGTGTTAAATTTTAATTGGTCAGTAAGTGATTCTTAAGGAAGTGGGTTGAATCTTTTTCTTTTTTTTTTGTGAAAGGTCACTCTGTATTGTAGGAGTGGTATTTATCTGAAACTATTAAATTACATAGTTTGGTTTTTTTAAATTGAAAAATTGGTTGAAAGTCATTTATATAATTGCTGCATTATTAATGTAATAATATATCTCTTAGATATATTATTTTACTCCACTTCATCTTTTAAAGATTTTCTTTTAAAGATTTCTCATATATATAAAAGTGACTTAGTAAATTTCTGTCAATATCGACTTAAAAATTACAAAAATAAACAGAATTAGATTTTGATTTTTCATGAGTCCTAGGGCCTGGAGTTTAACCTGGTTTCCATGGCATATAAGTGAGCTGCCAATCTGTCACAGGGTTAGCTTCGCAGCTATTGCTGGAACTCATTTACAGCTGAGTGGACTGTAGCAGTACAAAATGAAGTGCTTTGCTCAAGAACTCAATGCACTACCTGGTCTGGGAATCTAAACAACAATGTTATAATCATGAGTGCAACACCTAACCAATTGACCATGCACCTTCAGAATTTGTGTACAAAAATCATTTTTGAATTGATTTTAATTTATAATTAACATTTATAGTCGTCGTTGTTGTTTGGATTGGCAGAATCAATAAAATGTCAAACAACTTTACAGCATTTTGTTGTGTACCTTTACAGTCTGTGTTCAAATCCTGCCTAGGTAGACTTTGCCTGTCATTTTTCTAGGGTCAATAAAACAAAGTACTAGTTGAATACAGAAAGGATGGGGTTTGATCTAGTCAACTATATCCGTCTCCTAAATTTGATGCCGTGTCTTATCAACATCATTTGGCAGGATTGGTTGTGTTGTGATATTTATATTTCTTTGTTATGAGTTCAAATCCTGATAAAATAAGCACAATTCAAATAATGAGGTTAATCAACATACATTATTATCATTATCACATATACTGGGTTTGATGAATTAATAAATACTAGAGTTTGGGCTTGTGTCTAGTGAAAAATAAACCAGTACCAGCATCATCATCATCATTGTACTATCATCTATCATAGCTATTTGCATTCTTTTTTTTTTTTTCCTTGAATAAAAAGTGAAACTTCAACAAGTTCTCTGTGTTGTGGTTTTAGCCTAATAATATGATCAGAGTGTTATGGTGACAAAATTTAAAAAAATCTACTTTGTCCATTGATTGAAGTTACATTGTCATGGCTGCAAAAAAAGCTACTAGTAATAATGAGTGTTATTGTCAGCTTATTACATAACACCTCTCTCTCTCTCCTACTACTAATCATATATTTCTGTTATAAATTATTATTTTTAGGAAAAGTTTTATTAATAATTCTAATATTTATATTTTTTATTTTGCAGTGGTTCAAGTACAGTAGCCATTGATAATAAAATAGAACAAGCAATGGTAAGTGATCTTTTTAAATAACTTTTTGCAATTAATGTTGGAAAATTATCTTCAAAATATTGATTATATACCTTTTGAACTGTTTATATATTTGAGTTGTCTAGTACTGCTTCTCTCAACATGAGCTGATGACTAATGCTCGATTGACAGTTTTACAACTGGAAACATTCATACATATTTGGATAAAGGAAAGTTGTATTGCTAGACATGTTTGGTTATATGGAAATGGATTTGTATTTTGACTGTTTTAGTGTGTGTGTGTGTGTGAGAGAGAGAGAGAAAGGTGGGGGACTGTGTAGAATAAGGAAATAGTTATAGAGATTTATTCATGGTTGGATTGTACTAGGAATGGCATCAAGACTGAAATCATTAATTGCTTACATTGACTGAAAGTGGTTGAATCAATTTGTATATTTAGTTTGTATAGTGTGGTGCACATATTGGAAGTAGTAGGAATGCATGTGAAGGGTGTAAACTATGTAGTTATTGATTCTGCATTTGGGTAGCTAACTTTATAGGATGGTAATAGTTTTGAAAATTTCTACTCAAGTGTGGATCTCCATTGTTTGTTTTATTTGAAAGTAAATTTTTTTTTAAACTAGCAGAAATCATAAGAAAATCTTCAACCTTCTGAGTAATTATTTATTGTCATCATTTAATATCCATGTTGGCTTGGGTTGGATAGTTTGATAGGACGTAGTGCATTTTCAGGAGTGCATTTTGCTTCACTGTCTATTTTGGCATGAATGGATGCTCTTCTTAATGCCAACTACGTTACATAGTATGATAGAGGTAGCTCTATGCTCAGAGATGAGGGGGTTAAAATATTAGAGAAGAGCATTACAGATTTCTTGCTGTAGAAGAGCTACATGACTTTCCACATTTTAGAAGAGAACACAGAAGTGATCAGGGTGGAGCTGGGAAGAGATAAAAGTAGTGGTGGTGAGATGTCTGGATGAACCCTCAAGATGTGAGGTGAGTAGAAGTGAGGACAAGAACTGGGATTGTTGGTGGTTAGAGGTTGCAAAATATATGAATTTATTTAGGGTATTTTATCTGTCTAAAAAATTTCTAGAATTCCCTATATTAGCACATCACCATTTAATGGCCATTTTCCATGCTGGCATGGGTTGGACGGCTTGACAGGAAGTAGCAAAGCCAGAGGCTACATCAGGTTTCATAGCCTATTTTGGCTTGGTTTCTACAGCTGGATGTCCTTCCTAATGCTAACCACTTTACAGAGTGTACTGGGTGCTTTTTATGTGGCACCAGAACACAATACCAATGCTTTTTATGTGACACCTTGGTTTTAGGATATCAATTCTGTTATGGTGGGTGGCTCTTCTTGAGTACAGCAATGTGCCATATATCTCATTTTCTCATCTCCTTCATAAAACTCTGCGTTTTGAGATCGGCCTTCAATACTTCATCTCGTGTCTTCTTGGTTCTCCCTCTTCAACAAATTCCCTCCACTTTAAGTGATCAGCACTTGTTTATGCAATTGTCTTCATTCATCACATCATGTGACCAAACCAATGCAGTCTCCTCTCTTGCACACTGCATATAATTCCTCTTATGTCTAACTTTATTCTCAATACACTAGTGCTTTTTCCATTTTCTCTGAATTGTTGCCAAGTTGACTCCCCTAATTTTGTATTCCTGTCAGACTGTTATAAAATGTAGTTTTCTAATTGCTATATTGTTTAGAACTACTTCCTAAGCCATTTCCTCTATTTCCTGAATGAGGAACTATTATATCAATTCTCATTATAGTTTAACTTCTCACATGTGCAAAAATTATGGATCAATATAATTTGAAATTCTCTCTTATAAGGTTTTTTGAGAATATTTTATAATGATTTACCATTTCTTATCCTGCCTTCCTTATGGCTGAATCAAGTCTTTCACCGCTAAACATTTATACTGTTATCAATGTTTTTTTTGTTTTTTGTTAAAAATTAGATTCACATTTTCTTTCCCTCACAATTCTTTTAGAATTGAGGACTACATCTTAAATCTGAGATTAATAGTGATCAATATTTTAACCTAAGATTGATAGTGATCAATCAATGGCAATATTTTTACTGCTAAAAATAAAACTTCATATGATTTTTTTGTGGATTATCTGAATTTTCATTAGTTAGTATCTAGTTAGTAAGCCATACTCACATTGTACTTGACATTGCTTTATCTGTTGTTAAATATTCTAAGAATATAAAGACCTTTTTTTGACTAGAGATACTTGTCTATTCATAATCAATATTCCCTCCAGCAAATAACATGAAATTTCTATTAACTATTTGCTACTGTTTGCTAGCATGTGCGAACAGTTTGAAAGGAATAATAACAGAAAGAAAAATCATTCTTTTCCAAATAATATACAGAAATGTATTAATCGTAATGGAACAAGGATATTTGAAAATAGCTAAATCTGACAGGAGAATGAGTTTTAGTTAATAATCAATTATTAAATCATTATATCTACTGGGAAGGTGTTATAGTGAGGCAGTTCTAGGTTGAATCAATTTATATTCTATCCAGTTTTAGATCCTGGAAAATATATTTGCTTTCTTTGAATATGTTAAACCTTGAGGGATGGAGGCAAGTTAATCTCAGCAGGGGTTGAACCAAAAACACATGGGGATGTATGTAAATACTGTAAATTACTTAATCTGGCCCACTATAACCATTGTCTTTTAAAGAAATCAATATTGATGATGATGAGTGCTATAGTTAGGAAGTAACTGAGATAGATAATGTGAAGAAGAATAACTTGAAAGAAAAGGAGAATGCTGATACGCATACATATGTCAGTTCGAAATATTGTTAGAAAAGAGATACAAAAAATGTAATTTTTCTAATGATTATAAAATTATATATTGTATGAAGCATATACTGATATACTGGATGCAATAAAACATTTAGTCTATCATAGCTCTATTTGCATAGATTTATCACTTATAATTGTATTATGAATATTGGTGGTGAGAGTAAGAATTTTATGGTTGAATGATTTTCCCCAGCACTAATTATTTTTATTTCTAACATGATCGTTTGAATGGAGTGGATTTTTATAAATTTGAGCATTCTTCAATAGTACTCCTGCTGTTAACAACTGACAAGATATATGAAGTGGATGTGGGTACTGGTTGTCAACATAGTAATGTCTTGTATAATGTCACTACATAGAACTGATGATGATGACTACAGTTATTAGTCAAGCACTTTAATCTGATATAACACTGTACTGCAGTTAAGTTGCGGAACAAGAAGAAAAATCACTTAATAATGCGTATCCACACCACAGATAGGATTAAAATAGATTAATGCAACTTAAAATTAAATAACAAAGACTGAAATTATGTACAATTATGTTTCATACTGAAATCTTGTAGAACAGATTAGGCAGATTTTCCTACTAAAGGGACTTGGTAGAAATAGTAAAATATTACATTAAATGCTTTGAAGTAGTTTTAGCCTTCTACATTCCAAGATGAAATTCCATTAAAATCAGCTCTTACATCCCAACAAATAAGTTTAATTTACTTATTCCACCATTTTCTTCTTTCATACATCACTATTTCTCTTTGTTTGTTTTGTCATTATTTTTGGTAGGCAAACATTTCAAAGAATACGTAATACAGAATGATATTTTAAAAAGTGATGTTGTTGTCAACTATATTATAGTGAGTCATTTGTATTTGGTGTAAAATAGACTAATCTGCTGTAATGAGCAGGAAAAAAATTAGGTTTGTCAGCAGCTGCAATATTCCTTCTGTAGCCAAATTCTTTCTCCACCAAAGAAACTATTTTAGATTTTGATGCCAAAAGAATTGTGAACAATATGGAAGTCATTTGTTAATATTTTTTCTTATTTCATGCTTTATACACATATTAGTTTGTGTGTGTATGAATATATATGAAAGAGTGTGGACTGTTTTAAATTGGTTTTCCCATATGGCATAGGTTTGGGGTGTGGCATGTTACCATTAGTTTCCTCCCTGCATTATCACATCTGTGATCCCATATTATCAGGTATCAGGTTGGACCTCACTTCATCCCAATGCCCACCAGTACAATGTTGACAGTGGCAGAGCAGAAACTGATAACCTGAAGAAAAAGAAAGCAGTTAGTGGTAGTGATGGGGTTACTTGATGCCAGTTGAGGTGATCACATGTATAAAATCAGCCATCTTAATACATTTGGTGGTGTTAATATATAATCTGCACATCTAATGTGTTTATGACTGTATGAACGCTAATGAAGTTGTCTTGCACACCAAGAACCCTCTGTACCCCAAATCACTTTTACTTCAGTGTGGTTGTCCTCCTACATGTATGTTAGAAATGTTCCCTTTACACTATCATATACAAAGATAGTTGGAGTAGATTTTAATATACACCCATACCACCATATGTGTAGGAAGCTCTTCAATCATTTGATATTCAATAAAACCAATAATTTACAAGGAAATATTTGAATTTTGTCATAAAATAAAGTAACAGCAGCATAAAACATGTCATTACAGATAAATGAATGAGAAATTTGCTCTGTAATTTTAAATGTGTTAATCATTCCTGCAGCTGCTTGCTTCTGTTTGAAATTATTATTATTATTATCATCAAGCAACATTGTGAAGTCACAGAAGACTTGGTTTTGCTTGTGCTACTTTCTCGGGATTTCTTTGTTACCCTAATTTTCTGTAGATAAAAATAACTTCAAGGGTTCTTGTTGATAAAATAAATACAGTTTCTAGCACACTATGAAAAGAGACAATTAGAAATAACTATTTGCATATACCCATTATTTGATATATATAATATATATATATATATATGATGATGATGATGATGATATATATAGTGCCATTTATGTACTTACTCATGTCCTAAATGGGAAATAATCAGTGTAAATACTTTTGCGATTAACAGCAGTAAAATAGTTTATTACATGTGTTTTAATAGAAATAGTTTTGTAGGGGAGTGAAAAAGCAGTAGGAAAAAAAATGAATTGGGTGTTGGATATGTTTTAATATATTTACTCTTTATTTTAACAGGACTTGGTGAAAAGTCATTTGATGTTTGCTGTAAGAGAAGAGGTAGAAGTTCTGAAAGAACAAATCAAGGAATTGACAGAGAAAAATAACCAATTAGAGTATGAAAACAGTATTTTGCGAACTTCTGCGAGTCCAGATACATTATCAAAACTAAGTCAACCTCGACCACAACCCCCTGCTGCGACCACTTCCTAACAGTATGTTTACCTGGTCAGTGCAGGAATATCACTGTTATGTCAAGCTAGTGATATAGTGGTGTATGTAACCATGCCATCTGGCTGGATTTATACTCTTTCTAATTTCTATTGCCACCTCTATCACTTCTATCACCAACTATAGGAAATTATGACTTCAAGCACTGCTTCATGCCGATGAATGAATTCACTTATTACAGCGGCTGGCTTGCTAGATACCATGAAGATGTCAAGACGGGTTGGTTGACGAAAAGTTTGAACAACATCTTCCTGAAAACATGAAACTGTTGGCTTTCCTTTTGTTTTGATTAAAAAAAATGTTGTTGGGAGCAATGAGTAAATAAATGGCTATGGCATTTGAAAGTAAATCAAGTACTGAGAACAGCATGGTAGTTGGTACGTCAGAGCCATTGTCACTGAAGTTATCATTTTTTTTTAATTCTATTTCGTAGACATATTTAATTTTTTTTATACATATATATTTTTTTTAATTACTCCAACTATTTTATTTAATACTCTATTAATTTACATACCTGTTTATAATCTCCCCCACTCCCACCAGTTGTTACCATTTGATTTCTTTTCCTGATTTCACTCCAGAGAAAATGCAACTCACTGCTCACTGCTATTGGATGTAACAATCACAATCCTTATTAATTTGGCTTTTCTGTGTTCAGTGACACAAATCTGCCTTGTTTTTTCTTTCTTTCATTTTTTTTTTGGACACATTAAGATTAATAGTTTTCTAAATAGATTGTTAATCTTTTAGGCTTCAGTTTGAAGTTGACTTTTTATTGATGCTATTTTCATTAAATGGAATATTTATTTACTTAAGCTGATTGCTATACAATATTTGTATATTCTACAGAAAATTGATTTAATTATCAAGTGCTCTTGTTTTTAGGGTCTTATTTTGAAAATATTTCAAGAATGTCAGTAGATATAATTTCTTTTTTCTTTTACTCTTCAGCTTTTATTTTTATTTTTAATTACTATTAATATTGAAAAGGAAATCATAAATATTAAAAAGAAATTATTATTATTGTTATTACTATTAAAGATAATTTAATTCTTTGCTATCTTAATACCACAATGTTTTGCAAGTGCATAATTTAATTATTTTTCTTTAAACAATGTGATATTTGAATTTCTAAATTAAAAAAAAAAATCTATATTAAAAAATATAAATTCAAAAGCAGTTTATTTTCAAACTTGTGAATTACCTGATTTGGAGAAACCTTGGTTTAACTTCCTCTTTTCAGTGCTGCTTTACTACAATTACATTTGTACTTCAACTGAGCATTTCACTGCTTGACAAATGGCAGTTGATCAGAGTAGCTAAAGGCCAATTCTACAAGTCTTCGGACTTTGATATGTATTTGCAACTTACATTCAGCTTACATAACACAACATTGCACATTGCAACATACATGAGATTGCTTGCAGGTATATTTGCAGTCAGATGTGAGCAGGACCACAAACGGTTCCTATGATTGTATATGTAAACTTTTTTGAAGTGCATTACATACAATATTGTATGTTTCCTTTGTTAACTTCTCACAACGTGTAGAAGTTTAAGCTAAACTTAATAAATACAGTACAATATTTTATACTCAGGCATTCAATGAATGGACAAAGCCAAGGCAAAAAACAAAAAGAAAAAAAAAAGAATACATTTGAATGTATTATTCAATCCAAACATTTATATCTGTGTATATATCTGTGCTGTATCTTTAAAAAAAAATCCCACTCATTTGCTGTAAAACCAGAGGTTAAACTGGTGCTGCAGCTGACAAAACTGGCAGCATTCTTTTAATACTGTCTGTTGATGCTTTCTTCTTATACCGAAAATGTGGAGTCAGTTTTGCATATGTGCCCACCATCCCTCTTAACTATAAGATGTCAGAACTGAACAACTTTTCACTCTTGGATTATCCCTTACCCCCATGAAAAACAAATATATCATTGTAACATCTTTTCTTGTATAAATGAATAAACTGAAGATTTTTATTAAATTTTACTCTTTACCTTATTTTACAAAAAAGTTTTTTTCCAACAACATTTCTTGTTTCTGTTCAGTGAAATATTCAATTTGGTGATTCATCATTACTGATGTTTTGTGAACTAAAGAAAATTTATGGGTGTTCCTTAAATTTTTTAACAGCAGCCATAGTGAATCTAGAGCTTTATTATTCTTCTTCATTGATTTACTGTAATGCAATAACACAATAGCAGGAAGTTGTTTTTACACTGGAGACTACCAGTGTGTGCAATATATTTATAGAAATATTTTGGTGGCTGACAGCATTATGGGAATGTTTGTTGTTTATGGGGGTGTGTGGAAGAAATTCAATATAAATGTTCTCTTTCTAGGGTGTGCCTTTGCATAACTAGAAAGTATTTTTTGTTACAACCACATGGTTTTTGTGTCTGGTCCCACTATGTGACTGTAGGCAAGTTTCTTCTACAATAGCCCTGGGCCTACCAATCCATTCTGGGTGAATTTGGTAGAAGGGAAACTGGCCGTGTGTGGGTGTACATACGCGTGCACACACACACAGGTTATCCAAAGAAAATGTATACACACGCACACAGGACTATTCTTGGAGTTTAATTTTTCCAATGACTTGCTTGTTGCCCAGATTTTCTTGAACTCATTTCTACTACTTGCTTTGTAGGGTTCTGAGTTAGGTTAATATGTTTGGACATTTTATATGCAAAAGATAATATTTAAATATTCAGTATTTATGAGGGTGAGCTGAAAAGTTCATAGGAATGATGCTAGAGCTGTGAAATATTGCATGCATTAGTTTCAACACTTCTTATTAATAACTGCATGGTCTCTTTCCAGGTAATCTGACATCTGACTGTTCAAAGAAGACTTCAAAAGTAACTAGTAACGAATTCTCTTGAAAATGGGCAAACATGGTTGCTACATTAGGGGATGATACTCCAGCTTTATCAACAGTGCAAAAGTTGGCAACTGAATTTAGGAGGGGAAGGGAGAGTTTTGAAGATGACCCAAGGTCTGGAAATCCTGCAACTGCCACCACCAAGGAAAACATTGTGTTTACCACTTGCTGATGGATGACAGGCGATTGACTATAAATCAAATAGCCAATGCTATTAGCATATCCCGTGAGTGAATTGAGAATATTCTGCACAATGAACTTGGCATGACAACGGTTTCTACTCGGTGAGTACCACGTCTTCTGATACCTGATCAAAAGCACACCAGGCTGATCACATCACAGGAAAATCTGACATTGTTTGAGGCAGATCCAGCTGGTTTCCTTGAATGTTTTCTCAGCCAGGATAAGTGTTGGGTCCATCACTTTGAGCCAGAGACAAAGAGATGATCCATGCAGTGGAAACACTCTTCCTCGCCTGCTACAAAGAAGGCCACAGTCATTCCATCTGCAGGGAAGGTGATGGCCACAGTTTTTTTTGGTTGCAAAAGGCATTGTGCTTATTGACTATCTTCAGATGGGCCACACCATCAATGGAGAGTATTATGCCAACTTACTGAGGCAGTTACGAAAGGCTATCAAGATCAAATGCTCACGAAAACTGATGACAGGGATCTTGTTTCATCAGAACAATGCTCCATCACACAAGTCCTTGGTTTCAATGGCTGCTGTGCGTGACTGTGGCTTTGAACTGGTTGATTACCCTCCCTATTGGATTTGGTCCCATCTGACTATCATCTATTCCCCCAACATGAAAGAACACATGGCTGGGAACCAGTATCGCAGTGATGATGGCATCATATCTGCTGTTGATGATTTTTTTTGACTGACAGGATGAAAGCTTCACCAATGGGATCCAAGCACTGCGACACTGATGGAAGAAATATGTGGACTGCAAGGGTACGATGTCAAAAACTAGGTCACATTCCATGAGAGTATTTTAAGTCAGCCTATAAACTTTTCAGCCGACCTTCGTATGTTAGAAACAACACTTTATATTTGGAATTATAATTCTTCTTACAGATATTTCAATAAAGAACAACAACAAAAGTTTATAATGATGAGAAAGCATCAAACATAGTCTGCTGACCAATATGAATGCAGGTTTTAGTCTTGATAAACTGGTGTTTTTATTAACAACAGCTTGTCCAGATTGTGCTATTATAGTTGTGAATCATTTCATTCTCTACTCACCTGAATTATTTTGTTGTTGCAGCGGTTGTTGTATTTACATTTACATTATTTGACCGTATCAAAGTTAAGAGTATAAACATTCTTATTTACAGCTACTTTTCTAAAGAATTTTCTTTTAACTTTGCCTGGCATTGTTCTTTAAACCAAATTTGTGATTGTACTTTATCAGCGTTAACTAAGTGCGTATGTTAGTTGAATGGGAGAAGTTTATGTAATAAACCACTAATTGACTAAGCCTATTTATTTGCTAGGTAAATGCAATTCTGAATTTAAAGTCCAATTTTGTATTTTATTGTAATCTTCCAATATAAATCTTATTGTATTTTCTGTTATTGTTTATACCACACCTTAGTACTTTCCAGTTAAACTTCTTCATCGAAAATGCAAATGAAAACGAATTGCAAAAGAGAACGAGTGTGTAGAATTGTTATTATTTCCTAGACCAGTGGTTCCCAAACAGTTTTGGGCTGCCACTCCCTTGGCACCCAGGCCACATTCCCAGCACACCCTACCCACTCACCACCACCAAACAAAGACCACTTCCTGTAGGAAATTCAAAACAACTGTATTTCACACATAAAACTTAACCTAATTAACCTATTATTTTGTTGTTTTGACCTACCTGCTTTGGGAACCACTGCCCTAGACAATGGATTATAATTTCAGACCAGATCCATTTCCTATGTTGCATTTTCTATATTTTCCAAAATTTCAGTGAATCTATTTTATTGGTGCTGTCTCCCTTGCCTGCTACATTTTAGATTTTTACATGCCTCTAGAGGGATTTTTTGCCTATTAATTGTTTGGATAATCTCAGTTAATTGAAATTTTTCAACTCGCTATATTAAGTAAATGAAGTCCTACCATATATGTATTTTAAAAAAAACAGAGTGCACTCAGCTATATTATTGATATAGTTTCAAGAGCAAGCAAACACAATATGTTGGTTATTGTATGATGTAAATTGTATTTAATTTCCTAGCTAAACAGTCTGTCTTTATGAAGCTGTTCTAGAAAAAAATCATAATGCACATTTATGTCCTCACTCCTGAATTTTCCAAGTTCTTTTAGTAATATATTGGATTTTGTTTAGATGGCAGCATCTGGCTACTTTTTCAGGTTAATTTGTGCTAATAAAGTACTTGTGAACAATTGAGGTTGATTGAAGCAACTTCATGATCACTTTCTTTATAAACTTTAGCTTCATTCATGATTTAATGCAATATGTTTTATTTGGAAATTGCAGTTGCTTTCTGTTCTCAATTAGCTGTTTGCTTTGAAAATATGTCTATCTTCTGCGAATGAAATGCCTATTGCAGCTGGTCAAGTTGACTGATAGTTTGTTTACTATCATCTTTTGTATGAAGTGTCTCTAGCAATGGTTCAGAACACTTAGCTATAAATCAATATCATGGTGTGGTATTTAGCTTGCTTCTGTATATAACAGCAAGTTGGAAGGGACATTTTATATATTTGTGTATATTATATATATATATAATTGGTTTCAAATTTTGGCACAAGGCCAGCAATTTCGGGGGAGGGGTAAGTCGATTATATTGACTCCAGTGCTTAACTGGTACTTCTTCTATTGAGCCCGAAAGAATGAAAGGCAAAGTCGACCTCGGCAGAATTTGAACTTGGAATGTAAAACCGGATGAAATACTGCTCAGCGTGCTAACAATTCTGCCAGCTCGCCACCTGATAATATCATGTCTTTGGTGCTGGCATGCATTGCATGCTTTGACAGGATCCAATGAACTGGAAGATTGTGTCAAGCTCCAATGTCTGCTTTGGTATGGTTTCTATAGCTGGATGCCTTTCCTAACACCAGCCACCTTACAGAGTGTACTGGGTGCTTTTTACATGACTATTGGCACCAGTGAGACCATGAAGTAACTCGCAAGATAAAGACCCTTCAGCTCAGTGGGGATACAGTATTAAGTGAGGTGGCTTTATGCTAGATGTTGAGTGGCTTTTGTAAATGGGCATCATCATACAAGCAAGATGTTTGTTTCTAGTCTTTTGTGAAAAATGTGTCTGGTTATGGCCACAGTCTAATGACTGAAACAAGTAAGAGAGAAGATATATACACATACACCTGCACAAATATATACAAGTATGGCTGCGCGGTTAAGAAGCTTGCTTCTCAACAACATGGTTTCACATTCAGCCCCTACTATGCAGCACCTTAGAAAAATGTCTTCTACTGTAGCAGCTGGCCAACTAATGCCTTGTGAATGTATTTGGCAGACAGACTACAAAGCCCATCATGTATATAATATATATGTATGTATACATATATCATCATTTAACATCTATGTTGGCATGGGCCAGATGGAATTTGTTTTCTACAGTAGATTTTCTACAGCTGGATGCCCTTCCTGTTGTCAACACTCACCTGTTTCCAAGCACAATAATAATTCCCTATAGCTGGATACATTTTTCACAAAACACTGGAAACAAACAACATTGCTTGTGTGATGTTGATGCCCATTTACCAACGTCAAGTGATGTTGAGACAAGGGTCCACACACATTTATTATATATATATATATATAATGTGCCACATAAAAAGCACTTGGCCCACACAAGGGTGCTCGTGCTGGTGGCACGTTAAAAGCATGCAGTACACACTGTAAAGTGGTTGGTGTTAGGAAGGGCATCTAGCTGTAAAAACCAAGCCAAATCAGACTGCAACCTGGTGCAGCTATCCAGCTTGCCAGCTCCGATCAAACTGTCCAACCCATGCCAACATGGAAAACGGGTGTTAAAGGATCATCATCCTCCTCCTTTAACGTCCATTTTCCCTGCTGGCATCGGTTTCACTAGAGTTGGGGGGGCCCTGCACCAGGTTCCAGTCTGATTTGGCTTGTTTCTACAGCTGGTTGCTCTTCCTAACGCTAACCACTTTATAGTGTGTGCTGGGTGCTTTTAACGTGCCACTGACACCAAACTCTAGGCACTAGTGCTTTTATATAGCACCTTCATGAGTGCTATTTACGTGGCGCCACACAGGCGATTGGTAGTCAGACGGACATATAGACCAGGGATGAAGTGGCATGTCTGCATGCACCTTCACAGAAGGTGGGGAACAGATATACATACATACATAGCCCTGTGGCCTGTGTGCATGCGCCCGGACCACATTCGTAGAGCGGCGGCCCATGCACGTGCTCAAACCCCCTTCATATTGGTGAAAGGTGGGCTGGAGGGAAAATTTTTATACAGCGAGGTAGAGTGGGAACTCACATCTAAGGATATATTTTCACCTCTCTAGCATAACAATATAGCAAAGACGAAGTAAGGCAAGCGTTGACGAATAAAACACAGACTTATCTTAAATTAAGAATCATATTTTACACCTTTTAGCGTCTTGTATTGCCAGAAATGGCTTTGACTTGCTGTGATCGCTTCTTAGCAATAGGAGTCTTGATGCGGCCACTTCTTAGCAACAGGACTCTCAATGCAGCCGCTTCTTAACAACAAGGACTCTCGGCGCATCCGCTTCTTAGCAACAGCACTCTCGATGCAGCCGCTTCTTAACAACAAGGACTCTCGGCGCATCCGCTTCTTAGCAACAGGATCTCTCGACGAGCCTGCTTCTTAGCAACAAGGACTCTTGACGCAGCTGCTTCTTAGCAACAGGACTCTTGACGTGTGATTATATATCATCATCATCATCATCATCATTTAATATATATATATATATATATATAATGGGAGTGGGGATGCTTATGTGTATCTGTCTATGAATGTTTACACCCTACATGCTTCACACACAAAAAGAATACCCACTGAGCTATACAAACAGTGATGTCATTTTTCTGGCTCTGCACTTTCAAAAATATGTGGAATAAAACATCCCATACTTGAAAAGCCGGTAAGTCTTAGTGACGGGGAGGGCATGCAGCTGTAAAACAAAACTTCAAAAAAAATATATTCCCGTAACCCATTCTAGCATGGAACAACATACCTGTGCCTGTCCCTCCATCATATTTCAACCTCTCAACATCTAGCATAAAGCCACCTCCGTTATAACTGTATCTCCACTGAGTGCAGGTATCACACTGGTAAATTCAATGTATGGGTCTAGTGAAGAGTAAAATATAGTTCAAATAAGGAAAGAAAGATTTTAGCACATCTTTAATGACAAATTACAATTGTTTCAGTACCACTCTGTTTTTAACGCCATTGTATGTGGAACCTGCTTGAGGGAGTTGGGTGAGGGGAGGAGAAACTGGAACTTGCCGCCAAGGAAAATACGCACTCAAAGAAAGGAAACGCCAGTCACACCGGTAGTGAGCCTGTACAGGTGCAGTAGCTGTATGCATGACTGTCACTCCTGTGTGGGCCTGCAGACCCACAGCCAGCAGCTGACACAAATTCTCCAGGCATAGATCCATGGTCTCTCGAGACTGACGGATGCCTACTACTACTATGTGAGAAGTTACATTATATTTACATTATATTATATTACATTATATTACATTACATTATATTTACATTATATTTGCAGGTTTATTCACTAGAGTGGCACTTCATCAGACATACATCAAAAGGTGTGCTCTTACAATTGGCACAATGTAAGAGCACACCTTTGATAATTATATTTGTGATATTCTGTTTCTCTCTACACACAATTGGGTTTTATGGAGGTTACTCTAAAAGAAACTTAATAATTTAATATAATTTTTTAAAAACTTATAATGAAACTGCTGTTGCTGTCACAGTAACATTAGTAATGATAATTATTCTTTCAAACTTTGGCACAAAGCCAGCAAATTTAGTGGAAGAGTAAGTTGATTATATCATCCTCAGTACATGACTGGTACTTGTTTTATCGATCCTGAAAGGCTGAAAGGTAAAGTTGATCTCAGTTGAATTTGAACTCTGAATATAAAGAGCTGGAAGAAATGCTGCAAAGCATTTTGTCTGCTAGCTGCTGCCTTAATAATAATAAATAATGATAATAATGGTTTCAAATTTTGGCACAAGACCAGCAAGTTTAGGGGAGTGGGTAAGCCAATTACATTTTATCTTATGTGGTAATGATTCTGCCAGCTTGCAGCCTTATTATCAATCATAATGATGGTGAGAGCAATAAATGGTAAAATACCAAGTCTGTTGATAGCATTCTATATTAATTTATTATGTTTAACAAGTATAATTTAAGATTTGCCATCATGGGTGTGTGGTAAGAAGCTTGCTTCCCAACCACATGGTTCCAGGTTCAGTCTCACTGTGTGGCACCTTGGGCAA
>JAOPUL010006720.1:21411044-21422742 GCA_027564515.1 Octopus rubescens | reverse complement strand
TGTGTGTGTGTGTGTGTGTGTGTGTGTGTGTGTGTGTGTGTGTGTGTGTGTGTGTGTGTGTGTGCGTACGTGTGCGTTTGTGTGTGTGTATTTGTTTATGAGTTCATTTAATTGTCTATATGCATTTCCTATTTGTATTTGGTGAGGGAAGATACATTGCCTAAATTTTATGTTGACATTTTTATATTGTAAATACAATTATCAAGGTCCTTAAATAGTTTTATGCTATTTTGTTTTACAATCTAAAGTTTTATAAATGTTAAACACAAAGCATTAAAGTGATATATATATATATATATATTATTTAATATTATCTGGATAAATAACCTTATAGTGTGCTTTCCAAAGTTCTTCTTCAGGTATTGGCTATCATATGCTATCATACAGTAGGACTTCTCCTTTTACTGGATATACAATTGGAAATCACAAGTATCCATGGAGTATATACAAAGTATTTTAATACAAGAAGATGGAATAAACAGGTTTTATTAGAAACACTACAATTGTTTCAGCACATCATTATCAGCTTGTAATTGCTGAACATTACATATATTATACACATTATTGCATTAATATGATTAAAAAATAGCCATATACATGCATGTCTTCAGGTGAGTAGGGTCCAAAGCACTGCTAGATCATCTTTAATTTCTCTTTGTTTTATACCCACATCATTATGTTATTTTTAGCATTTCATTGTCAATGTATATACTCCATGGCTACTCATGGATTTATCCAGTGCTGCATTGAATAATCATTTTCCAAAATCTAACATTATACCACAAGATTTTTAACAGACATACAGTGAAATTATCATACACTACTTCTAGCAACTTAGAATACTACATTCATAAACTTAATAATAGAAAGATAAACCAGGAGTTAACTAAGACAACTAGTGGGAGTACAGATAGAAATGATTCATCTAATAAGAATTGTAATAGTAAAGAAGAATGTAATCAAGCCTGTCCAAATAATTATGATAGAAGTAATAATATATTATATTAGATGGCAAGAATAATATAAGAAAAAATAATATGCTGAAATCTTAATGATAGTAGTACTAGAAACAGCAACAAAGAAGGTAATGTAGGGTATAGAAAGAGAACTAATAATAACAACAGAAACAATAAAGGAAAAATTAGGAATAGAAGACAGGTTACGACTGAGGAGAAAATAGTGTAATAAGTAATTATAGTTTTAGGGACAGGGATGCAAAATGAATGCCTTCGGAAGAATGTGATATACAAATGTATAGTGAGAATGCTAGAAAATGCATTTGTATATATTGGTGCTACTGCAGATTTCTTCAAAAATCGATATTAAAACCATATTGCATCATTCAAAAACATTAATAAGAGACACTGCACATCATTCTATGACCTGGTCTGGAGACTTAAGGAAGGTAGAGTGCAATACATCACATAGACGATGATAAAAAATGCATATCCAAATAATATGTTCTCAAGATTTTTCAATCTCTGTTCCGAGGAAGCCCTATGCATTTTAATGAGTGCAGATAAACTGGTGAACTCCAAAAGACTTATAAGATGCAACCATAGACTAAAATGTTCATTTTCACAGTTTTGTAAGAACAATTAACATTTGAAACTCTATCTATTCAACCTACTTCAATCTTTCTCTCTCTATCATATTGTATGTATTTGTTCTCAGGTTTTTAAAAATAGTTAAATGTATGTTAGAAGAACATATATGTGTATCAGAGGTGAAGGGTGTATGCATGCAACACAGGCATTGCATGCCTTACTTTCTTTCCAGGATAAATAATTTTCGTGTAATATAAGATTAATTATTGATAATTTTCACTATCCTCATGGTACTTTTTCGTATTCCCCATTCATTCATTTCTTAGTATAAATTGTAAACAATCGATATTATTTAAAAAGTCTAAGTAGAAAAAAGATCCTGTTTGCTTAGTGAGAAAAGAAAAATAAACAATGATTCAATTGCTTTCCTTTTCCCTTCAAGAAGGGAGAATGAAGAGATAAAAACAAAGGAGAGAATATCAAAGGTAAGCAAATGAGAAAGAGGCAGAAGCAAGGAGATTTCTTTTCTGTTTGCTTTCAATTATAGTTAGTAAAAGGGAGTGGTATTATTTTGTTCGTATTCTATTACTCTCTTTGAGAAAGGAGGTGTATAAGAGAAACAAGAGGAAAGGCTGGAAAGTCACAGAGAGAAAAGCAGGAAAAGTATTCTTTTCACTGCTTGCCTTAGAGCCAGCTGACACGCTGTCAACATATTCTGGTTTAAGCACCCCATATAAGCCCTCATAACTTTTTTTATTGTTTAGAATTTTCAGAAAGGTTTTGCGAATTTGTGTTCAACACATGAGAATTCATACAATTATGCAAAAAAGTTGTTTTTAGCACACCCCACGACCACCTGATACCATCCTCCTTTCTTTGCCACTCTGACAAGTATCTATGCTTTTCAATATTTTTCTCTCCATGAACACATTTAATGGAATGATGATGCACCCAAGAGTGGTCCACTGCTGGGATTTAAGCAAAAAATTCGGACTATCCATATTTTAAATTCTGATATTTAAAAAAAATTCAAAAAGTGGAACTTTTAGGATTTATGGGGAATTTTTTCTTTCATAATCATGTGAATTTCTGTGTGTAGAACAGAAATTTGTAAAACTTTTCTGAAAATTCTTTAAAAATAAAAAAAAGTTGAGGGGTTTTATGGGGTACTTAAACCAGAATTCCGCCTTTTCTTCTGAAGCACTGAACAAAAACTTACCTATTCAAAGGACCTAAAATTTTCCCCATAGTTGGACAGATTTAGACGAGAAATGGATGTTTAGTCAATTTGCATTTTTTATTTTATTGCTGATTCTGATTTATTTCATATGATTTTTTGGTACTGAACTGTATATATTTTATCCTTTATCTTTTACTTGTTTCAGTCATTAGACTGCAGCCATGCTGGGGCACTGCCTTGAAGAACTTTTAGTCGAATGAATCGACCCCAGTACTTTTTTTAAAGCCTGGTACTCATTCTATCGGTCTTTTTTGCCAGACTGCTAAGTTATGTAAACACACCAAGACCGGTTGTGAAGCGGTGGTAGGAGACAAACACAGACACAAAGACACACACACATAGAATAGGTACATATATCTATATAGCTATATCTATATCTATATATAGTGTAGTGAACAGTCTTGATTGGTCGTTGAACTCGTCAGAGCCAGCAAAAGCCCATCTGAGTAGTCGTAGCCAGTGCTGTGTTTTTACTGTGGATGGTGCCATCCATCAGGAGGGCTAAGCCATCATGACATTCAAAGGCTAACTGCCGACCCAACCTCTTTTCCCGTGTCGATGAGCTGCTCCCTCAGCTGATGCTCTCAGACAGCTGCAGTGAACCAAAACCCTTCTGTGTTATTGTTTATTATTGTATATCTATCTATCTTTCTATATATATGTTGGGTTTCTTTCAGTTTCCATCTACCAAATCCTCTCACAAGGCTTTGGTCAGCTTGAGACTATAGACAGTTGAGACAATTGCCCAAGGTGCCACACAGTGGGACTGAACTTGGAACCATGTGGCTGGGAAGCAAACTTCTTACCACACTGCCATAAATTGTTCTGTTTCCCATGTCTGTCATTTTGTCAGCATTAGAACACATGGACAACTAGTGGTTACTGTGATTTGCACAATTTTATTAGAGCTTTGCCAAAGCACTAAAATCTCAGAACTATCTGAATTTATTGTAATTGCCCTGAAAACTTTGGCTGACAATGAATTGATACAACGATCGATCACTAGAAAGCAGCTTTGATTCAGTTCCATAATAGATAAGTAGAGAAAAATCATGATATATTGAAAAGTTTAATTCATTGTATTGAAATTTCGGCTTGTCATGAATTACCATTTGGAGGACATAATGAAACAGAAGAATCAAACAATAAGGGAAATTTTCTGACTATACGTGAAGCAGTAGAAGAATACAATGATTGTTTAAGATCACATTTACATTTTGTGAAGAAAAATGCCAACTGCACATTTTCTGAACTTTCAACTGATATTCAAAATGTAGTATAGCTGCTACAATTGAAGGTGAAATTAAGGCAATGATTGAACAAAAAAAAACATTATTTGTTGCTGTTATGTTTGATAAGACTATGGATCTTCAAATGAAATCTCAATTGTTACGCGTTTTACAATTTGTTGATGAGATGGAAAAGCTTTCAGAAAGATTTTTGAGAAACAACAATGTCAGTAAAGATAAAAAAGCTGAATCACTGACAGAAGTTCAAAAATTTGTTAATGAATTCAACTGTGGCCCAAAATTCCTCCACAAACCAATGATGTTCCAAGCATGATGGCTGGGCATTTGGATGGAGTGCAATCAAGAAAAAATTATAGATTTTTGGTATGACTGTCATATTTGTACATTGTTATGCACATTCACTAAATTTGGTAGTCTTTCAATTGACTTCAAGTACTCATGAATATCGAATTGTCTTCCAAATTTTAAAAGGAATTTCAACTTTTATCTCAAAGTCAACGACTTGAATAGCCCTACTGGATGAAATTGTTGGAAGGCGATTTCAAAGTTACCTAAAACAAATTGGAATTATTCATCTTGATAAGTATCCATTTTGTCTGACAAATTTACTGAGTTTTCTGAGCTATTTTCAACCATATTAGAAAATCCAGATGATTGGAGTGCTTCAGAATTAGCACAGGCAAGGGATTCATTGCAACCCTAGAGGTTTTTCTGTTTAAACCTTTTTGTGGTTTTTGAAACCATATTAAGTGGGTCAGAGATTCTGTTTTTGTGTCTTCAAAAAGGTTTGCTTGATATCTCGAGGTGTATTTGTGAGGTTTGAGAACTTCATAAACCAATTGGGTTGATATTGTCCAGTAGGTGTACTTGTTGTATTAATTGTGGTGTGAGATTAGGCTGGTTGCGTATATTACAAACAGAAGTGAAACTTGCGAACATTTAACATCAGATTTATTTAATGAAAGGCTGAACATGAATACATACATAAATTATCAAATCCTCACTGGCAGAGTGACTAGGATATAGGGGTTCACTTAACTGATTGCTTGGCCATTTGTTATCTTGAAGATGTGAGACTGCCAGATCTTGTTGAAACTTTGTCCTTGATTTACTTGGCAAGAGCCGAGTTGTGTTCTCTTCAAATGATATTAGAGCTCTGGTTGATTTAGTGCTAAACTGCTTAACTGGAGACAAGAGCGCAAATCTCAAGGGCACTTGAGATGATGTTCGAACTGGTAGTCTGATCTCTTGCAAACTGATTGGTCGATAAATAGAGTGTTCACATTACGATCACATGCCCCAATTGTGGCTCACTCATGATAATGAACTGATAATTTAGTGAAAAGGGTTCAAATCCTAGGGCTACAATGTCAGGAATAACAAGTTTGAAAAATTTTACTGTTGAGTAACTGGATGTCTGTTAGTTGAGGCAATGAGTATTCTAGTGAATAACTCATTAAATTACATAAGCAAGTGGCTGAGTATTCCACAGACACATGTTATCTTAATGTAATCCTTACTTCAAATCAGTATTATACAGTGTGTGACTAGAGCCCCTACCCTTTCAATTACAGGTACAGTCTGTCTGATAGGCTTCCACAGTTTCCATTGACCCAATTTCACTCACAAGAGCTTAGGGTGAACAAATACTATGGTAAAATACACTTTCTCAAAATGCCATGTAGTGAGATTGAACTCAAGACCTCATGTTTGGAAAGTAAATTTCTGAACCACATGGCTATACCTGCATCCAATTGATCTATATACAGTTTTGGAGAAGTACACATTGATGTGTGTGTGCACATGTGTGTGTGTGTGTGTCTGTGTATGTGTATAGAAATGTATATATATATATATATATTTCTAATTTTTTCTTATTACCTAGTTTTTGACTTTCAACTCTTAATATTTGATAAGATGAACATACACATCAAAACCGGTTATATTTTATAAAAGTCACTCAATGTAACATATATGAAACAATATTTAAACATACTTCTGTGCTGTTTCCCACCTTTATTATTACTTTTTTACTATAACCTTTGATTTGTATTGATTCTTACCCCTTTTTTCAACTATATATATATATAATGTGTAATATTGAGTTAATTTGATGCTTTCATCTTGTTTTACCCAGCTTTAATAATTTACTGTTATTGTTGCTGTTTAATCCCAAGTTGTTCCTGAATACTATAGACCACTAATAAATCATTGTAAATTAATCAGAGTAGCTAATCAATACTGTAGGAACAGTAGTCTTAATTTGGTGTTATGTATAATAAAGTTTAATAAAGATGATGTTTAGTCTCAACTCTTACGAGAAGATAAGACTAGCTAAATTTAATTATTGTTGTTTATCCCGAAATCAGTACTGATTGCTCAGACTTATGATCAAAGCTTTTCCAGCCAGGACCATCATGACTTTTTCACTCACAAATTCTTGTGTTACTGTGCATAATCACAATTCAAATGATGCTGTTGTTTGCGAACATAAGGAATTAAGTACTTTTCTATGTGAGAAACAGAATTTAATCTGATTTTAGAAAGAACTTCCTGTTTGCACCATGGGTTTTTTTTTTTTGTATTTCTTTATTCAGTGAACTTTTTTGAATATTTTGTCTTGTTTACATTTTCAATCATCATGGTGAGTATACCTCAAGTATTGAGTTAGAATTTGCTGATAATTTTTTATTTATCAGGCAAGTGCTTGAAAATGTTCCAGATGCTGAAAATAGTCCTCAAACTACCCTCTCATGCTTTTCAAGTCCACAAACTTAGAGCTGCCACCATCAATATTGACACAATGAGAGGTAGGTTTGGTGAAACACTTGAAATGCTTGAGCAGTGGTGTGTAGGTGTGTGATGTTAGCAAGAGATACCATGGAGGGAAGCCCCAACTAGACTGCTTCAAACAGCCAGAGATTTAAAGATGTTCTAATTGAAGCATTTGACAAGAAGTAGGAAGAGATAGAGAAATATTACATAGAGGACAACTGGAAGTTTTTACGAGATAACTTACTCAGGTCAAACCGTCCAACCCATGCCAGCATGGAAAACAGACATCAAATGATGATGATGATGATGAATTAATTAGAAAAAGAGGACTTAGAGTGAAGAAAATAAGTAAGCTATTTCTGTATTTCTACACAGCAGCAATCTAAGTGATATTGGGAGTTATCAATTCTGAATAGGAGAGCAATGATGACATATTTGATCATTGCATTGATGCTTTCATTTGTGACATGAGTACCACATAACTTAAAAGCAAAGCCAGCTAAATGTTTTCTACTTTTTCCTCAAGAAAGTTTTTGTTAAGATGAGCAATAAGACCACAAGTAATACATGCTAACAGAGCAACATCATCTTTGAAAGAGATGAAAAAATAGCCAGGAATTTTTTATAATGCGAGTTGTGCAGCTTCCAACACTACTTACAGAGACTACATATTCAGCTTTGAGACAGGAAATCAATGCCCAAGAATTGACAACTTGTAAATATGTATGAAAATACCGTTGTGTCGTAAACTTACCTATAGTCATTCTACTTGGGTACATAAATGTCACATGACATAAAGTAAAATTCAACAGCAACATGTAATACCTACATTCACAATGTACACCAGCAATCATTGCATTGTATTGGCAAGTTTTATCCAAATTATGCAATAATTATATTTTTATGGTTTTTATACTGGCAAGTTCTCTAGTTTAGATAGATAGAGAGAGAGAGAGAGGGAGGAGGTGGAGGAGGAAAGGAACAAAATATAAAACAATTGTGCTAATTTAAATTTTTTATATTGTTATTATAAAATATTCTTCAACATAGTACTGTGGATTACCTAAACTCCTTTAAGCACATTACCTAGCTCAATAATGTAATGTAACTCATGAATACATGGTTTGAGTTAGGAAGTGCATTTATCAGTAAAACAATGCCTGCAGATTCATAAACATTTTGCACAATTATCAAGCTGATGCTCATGTAGAAAAGTGTTGAATATTATACAAAGTGATAGCATTTTACAGATGTAGTAAATTAAATATTTCTTCATTGATTTTAACAAAGTATATATTTAAAGAATTTCAGTTACTCAGCAGAATTTATATGTTATGTGTAACATCAATATAATTTTCATTATATTGAATTCTGTGAAGATGATTTTGTCAGATTACTTTGGTGTTTGAAATATATTTTACATTGATTTCTTCAGGCCTCCTCCTATAACAAGAGTATTTATTAATAATTTAGTTAGAAATGCAATTTTGAAATATTAAGAGCAATCAGATATACTGTACAGGAGAGAAGACTGCGTTGATATGGGCATGTGATGCTTATATTAGGAGGACAGTTGTATAAAGAAGTGCATACACTCAAAGTGAATAACACCTGTGAGAGAGGGAGACCAAGGAAGACTTGAGATAAAGTAAAGACGTATCTGAAGTTATTGGATTTCATGGTGGAGATGACAAAGGACTGCACTGATTAGATGCATACTGTGCAGAAGACCTACATGCCTATCCAGGCCCGGCAAAACAAACATTATAATTGTGTTATGTGTATATGTATGTATTCATGCATGTATATGTCTGCATACAGTTAAGTCTACATCATTGAACTCCTTGATAACCTTTCACTCCTCTAACACTCTTATAACTTGTTCCATTGTCTCATGCCCCTTGCATTACACATTCCTATCACTCATCTATCTTTTACCCATATCATTGTCATCCATATCTCTTCTGCTCATGCCTTTGTCTCTTATACATCTCCTATTGCTTATCTTTCAATCACTCCTCTTGCATTTACTATATGATGCTGCCGATATAGCAGTAGATCACTTTTGTTCACCATACATTGCATTCTTTTGCCCATACTTTTACTGCATATCTTCTATTCACTATATATTGCTTTCTATTATTCATGCATATTGCTCATCTCTTAATTACTTCCTCTTCTTTTCAATATCATTGTGCTAAGGCTAAAGGTGGTAGTGGATCTATTCTGTCATTATGCATTAATTCCAGTGTAACTAAGGATGCCAGTACACTTATCTGACACAAACATTCATTTGTGCCACTCACTGATACAGGACTCACCTATTTTTCACTCCCTCCCTCCTGCCACCACTCTCATTACTCAACCTCTCTATGATATCTTGAAGCCTATGTACAGAGGTTACCCTGGACCAAATGTGCCCAATACACTCAACCTTCATCTTCTCTTCTTACATTGTTTGTGATCAGTTGTTTCAATTTATCAGCCTTTATACTCTTTCTCCTTTTCTTCCACATGTCACGGGTCTGTCATTACTCTGTCTTAGTTACATTGCCATCTTAGTCATGTTCTCTTGAATATTTATACTTATCTCAGCATATTCAGTATCTCTATCACTCACACCATCATACATCCCTCTTATCATTATCATTTGTACCTTGTGTAAAAGGCTGATGAGTAAACAGAGATTTGGAGTTGTACAGTTCCTTTAGTCATGTTGAGGACATGGCTTCTTTTCTAGGGTTGGCATGATGAAAAATGCACCCAATAAACTCTGTAAACTGTGAGAATCTAAGTGATATTGGGAGTTATCAATTCTGAATAGGAGAGCAATGATGACATATTTGATCATTGCATTGATGCTTTCATTTGTGACATGAGTACCACATAACTTAAAAGCAAAGCCAGCTAAATGTTTTCTACTTTTTCCTGAAGAAAGTTTTTGTTAAGATGAGCAATAAGACCAGAAGTTATACATGCTAACAGAGCAACATCATCTTTGAAAAAGATGAAAACATAGCCAGGAATTTTTTATAATGTGAGTTGTGCAGCTTCCAACACTACTTACAGAGACTACATATTCAGCTTTGAGAATCGTTTAGTTTTGTCAAAGATATAGCATCTCTCAAGTGCTGGTGCACTTTGTAAAGTAGTTGATGTTATTTAGGACATCCAGCTGTAGGAACCAAACCAAAAATGAAATTCAAGTGATATAGGTTCTCTAACCTGTCTAGAGGTGCAAACCTCTGAATGTATGGTGAATCTCACCATGGTGATCTGTCCAACCCATGCCAGCATGGAAAGCAAATTTAAGTAGCAGCAACCACAGCCAAAATGTTACTTAGAAACATTTCCAAAATAATGTCTATGTTTTATGGTACATATGTTTTGTCAATCATGACTCATGTCACCCTCTTCTCCAGACCATAACAGAGGAGCTTAAGATAAGCTCACCATGGAGATTCCTGTACCCCAATGATCTAATTTTCAAAGCTTAATTGGTCAAAGAATCAGAAAAGAAATTGAAAACCTAACATCAAGAAACTTGAAGTAAATCCAACAAAGACAAATGTACAAGATGGCAGGAGAAAGAGCAAAAGACACTAAATAGCCATCAAGAAATTGGTCATATGCATAAAAGAAATAGTTAGGAAGTCTTTTTTGTGTAACAAATATAAACTATATGCTCACAAGTGATAAATAATGTAGTAAGTCGACAGAGAAGAGAGAATTTGTATGTAGCAAATGTACAGGATTAGTTAGCAATAAGAGCATGCATGAAGTAAATACTTTCGAAAGTTCAGAAGGCTCTTCAGAAGTAATTGACAGCATATGTTACTCAGGTGACCTAATTACAGTGGAAACAAAAATGTTTATCAAGCATACTAATCAGAATAAAAACAAAGTAGAAAAAGTTCAAAAAGCTATTAACTTTCTCTTTGAGTGAATAGTAAATTTGCATGATGCTTGTGTACAAAGTGTGATGCTGCATGGCAGTGAAACATGGGCACTAAATGAAGGGGATGTGTGAAGGTTGGAAATAACGAGACAATCATTTTCTGCTGGGTGTGTAAACGTTAGCATGCTTGAGTGATGAAGTATGTCAAGCTGAAGAAAAGACTGAGTGTTAGAAGGGACAGATGCCGTATGCAAGAGAGGAGGCTGCATTGGTCCAGAGACATGACAAATTGTAGGATGATAGTTGGCAAATATGTGACATGCATCCAAAAGAAAGGATCATGCAGAAGAGAAGAACCTGAGAAGTAGTGTAAACTGAATTCAGGAATCATGAATTAATGGAATCATGAAGAATTTTATCATACCATCTCACCAACAAATGGTGAGATGGTATGACAAAGATCTGTGCAACCTATTCAATCTTGGAAAAGCAGACATACACTCATGAGGATGATGTGGATGATAATGACAATGATTACAATGGTGATGGTGATGTTATCAATAACCTTTATATGTATAATAAATAGTTACTGTGGAAGCTGGTTTATTCATGAATGAAATTAATTATTAAATTTACTTTATTATATTTACAGTCATTGAGTCTATTAATGTCACTTAGCATAATTTTGAATATTTGTTAGCCTCAATACCCAAACATAAATATATTGTAAATCTTTAACAAATTTTTGAAGTCATATTTCCAGCCTACTTAACACTAATCAACCTCTCTGCCTTCATCTATCATGATCAAAACAACTCAATTTTAATTTGCTATCATAATCTAGTAATTTCTGATTTCTTTTTCAAAAGTAAATAGATCACACATTTTGTTGGTCGAGAATGTAAAGTACGCATGCACATGTATGCACACACACACACACACACACACACACACACACACACACACACACACACACACACACACACAC
>JAOPUL010006720.1:21187017-21201404 GCA_027564515.1 Octopus rubescens | reverse complement strand
ACCGCTGAAGAGGTCACAAATGTGTGACGAAAGATTTCCGGGACATGAATTAACATAAGAACTATAATAAACGAGTGCAGAAAGAATATATAGTGCGTCTGTTCATTTGGCAAAATAAATACAAATAAACCATGACCATTCCAAAATATCACACACACACACATATATATAATCATATAGAATGAAAGCCGCAGGGCACCACTACGTTTTGTCGAGTACTAAGACCTTCATTGCTGACACTTTACTTTGTGACTCACAACAGTTATAATATTGATTCCTTATGACAAACATTCATTTCTTTTTTTCAAGGATTTCTAAGTGGATATAATTTTCGTAAATTTCTAACGCGATTACAATCCCAAGATTAACTTCAAATAAGCACTGAAACCGCATCATAGATTAGAATGATCGGTATGTAAGTATCGTAACTAACTAAAGAGTAAAACCTGAACTATATCATTGTTCCTATTTTAACTGTTTTCACAAAGGAAAAACAAAGAAATTAGCTTCTTTTTTTTTCTTTTTTTTTTTACACTTTCCATTGTATGTTAAATAATAAAGTAGATAGAAGAAAACTAGTTGACCGTATTTCTGATGGAGGAAAATTTTCATGTCAGTTGGCTTCATATCGGCACAGGTAATGATTTCGTCAGAAATAATATAAGTGATTCCGTAGGAACTTAGATTATTCTTGAAGCTATAAATATCTGTAAGTAATTGCAATTTGCTTCAGTCATCGAATAATTTGATTCCGAAATTTATCACAAAGAATAATACATATAGACATCGCCGAACAAGGAGGATCTCGATATCAACACCAGCTCTAGTATCAGAACCAACTGCACACTACAAATTATTATAGTAGTTGCTAATTCGACGACTTTCCGTTTCGTTTTCCTGTTTTTGAAATGATGGTCAGTTTTCTTAACTCGATCTTTCGTCCACTGCCTCCTTCTATGCTTTATTTTAAACTGTTGTCCGCAACCCTCATATCATGGGTTTACATTATGACTGGACAATAGTAACCATTTTTACACTTTGGGATCTTTTTTTTGTGTACCGGCATTCAAGACGAATTTTTTACATTCTTCATAATCTGTTACCAACTTCAACTCTATCATTTTTATCTTTTACTTGTTTCAGTCATCAGACTGCGGCCATGCTGGGGCACCGCATTGAATTTTTAGTCGAATCTACCCCAGTACTTTATGGTTTCAAGCCTGGTTCTTATTCTATCGATTTCTTTTGCCGAACTGCTTGTTACGGGAACGTAAACTAACCAATACCGGTTGTCAAGCGGTGGTGACACACACACACACACACACACACACACACACATATACGACGGGCTTCTTTCAGTTTCCGTCTACCAACTCCACTCACAAAGCTTTCGTCAACCCGAGGCTATAGTAGAAGACACTTGCCCAAGGTGCCACGCAGTGGGTGGGAGTGAACCCGGAACCTGCGCCTATATTCGATCAGCCAACTTTTATTTTCCGTGAGCTGGCAGAATCATTAGCACGCCGGGCAAAATGCTCAGTGGCGTTTCGTCGAGGTCGACTTTACCTTTCATCATTTCGGGGTCGATAAAATAAATACCAGTTGAGCACTGGGGGAGGGGAATCGATGTAATTGACTTACTCCCTCTTTCGAAATTGCTGGCCTTGTGCCAAAATTTGAAGCCTATATATATTTTTTTAAATATAGTTGAAAAATATACTAAATCTTTTAAATAACCTGGTCTGGTTACACTCTCAAATGTAAAAACCCTCAGCAGTGTTAATTGAAAAAAAATTTTTTGTAAACTCGTAATTTCTTATTCCTATTGCAATTTTATACTCTGAGCTTTACTGAACTTTTTATAACATTTAAAATAAAGAATGCTTGAAATGTTCTCGTTATTTGTTACGATGCAATCTTTTTTCGATACAGCCATCTTCCTTCGAACCAAAGATTTTTCTGTATCAAAATCATGCTACTGCATCAAGTATGAAATCGGATCAAAAGATATAATTTTTATTTTTATCAAAGAATATCTTTTTTTTTTAATTTTTATTTAAATAGAATAAATTTATATAAAATCAAATTTTCCGTGTAAAAAAAACATTTTACATGAGATAAATCTAAACTCTGAAATATATAATTTTGGAAACGGCTGTAATCCCGACACCAATAGCATGAACGAGAAGAACACGCACCAATTCAAGCTGACTATAAGGGTATCTTAGCAAACGCAGTTCACAGAAATACGTGCAGTAAGTTCTAGAAACATTTCGGATGAACAAAATTGTAAAGGCGAAAACTGGTGTCAACATGTTATACAATAGACGGATTAAAAATTTAAATATTTATCTTTTACTTGCTTAAATTATTGGAGTGTGGCCATGCTAAAGCACCGCCTTGAAGGGTTTGGTCTGACAAATCGACCTCAGTACATATTTTTAAGTCTGGTACTTAATCTGTCGTTGTTTGGTCGATACTCTAGCTTACAGGAACATAAAGAGTTACCACATTTGTAGGCAGAGCCGGATTTAAACTATGGGGTGGGGTGGGACACTTCAAATTCAGGGACCCCCTCATACACAAGAATTAAAATCTTGGAAAATTATTGGTGTTGGTAACATGGATAAATCTATGGTTATTTATCATAAAAGTGAATCCATTACATTTTTTTAAGACCTCAAGAGATGTTTATATATTGCTAGAGAGCCTTTTCATGCAAGGTTGCTGGGAGGGGGAGGCTTCCCTGTATTGAATGCTCCATACACTTCGTAGCAGCCTCCCTCCACCGATATCGAGGGTGGCCCGGTGAAATCGCCACCCCCCTATAAATCCGACCCTGTGTGTTGGTAGGTAATCCTTTTTTTATTTTATGTAAATCTTGTGTTAATTACTGTTTGATAATGCATGGCTGTGTGATTAACAAGCTCGTTTTGTAACCACGTGGTTTCGGCTTCAGTCCCACTGTAAGGCACTGGTTGTCAAGCGGTTATGGGGGACAGCACACACACACACGCAGACACACGCATATCTGTTGGTTGTATGTTTGTTTGTTTGTCTCCTATGTACTCAAAACCCATTTGACCAATTATATTCAAACTTGGTTTGTGAGTTCCTTAGATTCAGGATTAGGTTTTCCACAGACTTCGGTCCTCTGCATGGACCATTGGCAGGGTGGGGGTGACATGCTGGCCCCATGAATAAAACTGAAAGAAATCATGGAAGAACCTGAATTCCTTTACAATTTTAATGATTATGTGAAAAGTGGTTTATGGTCAAGTTTCTTAGACTTGAAGAGATGGGACAGATTGGCCCTATTATTTAAATTTTGGAAGAAAGGAAAAAGTCAGGCTTCCTCATTTTCGGATGATGTATTGAAAAGGAGTACTTACTTCATTCCATATGCGTAAAAGGTTTTGAGCTTTGATCGAATACCTAAAGATATATGGTGCAATATCTTAAAATGATGGTGCAATAATAAAACAACTCTGAAATTAACTAAAACTATATGATTCAATATTTTATAATGAAAGTGCAATAATAAAACAAGTTTAAACTCGCATTGAAAGTTTTTGAAAAATATTAAATCCAGAACATGTTGAATTTGATTATCAGTATAAGTTCAACCTTCAATAGTATCACATCCTCTGTGTTGTTCAAATAAATAATAGTGACATAAGAAACCCAAAGAAAAAGTGCCACCAAAGAATAGATCTTCATTTGGAAGAAAGACTTTTAAAGCAGCTACAAAGGGAGAATGAAACTGAAAAGCAGAAACAAAGAAAGAACAGTGAAATATCGGCAAAATATATCAAGAACAGATATTAAAGAAAGGTTCGCTGATAGTAGGACAAAGAAAGCAACTATTCGTCAAGAGGAATCAGATGTTTAAAGATCATCGAAGCTTCAGTATTGAAGAATTAAAACAGTACAAAATATAGAAGTTGAAGCAGATGTAGAAAAATCATCAAGACTTCAAAAACAGAGAATAAGAAGTGCACAGAATCAGCAGATGAATCAGATGTACAAAGGACATCGGGGTTTCAAGAACAAAGAATAAGAAGTGCAAAACTCGACAAGACGAATCAGATGAGCAACACTACAAGAGACTAGTTGGTAATAGGATTAGGAAGACAAATTATCCTGAAGTAGAATCAGAAGCAAGAAAGTCATCAAGACTGCAAATGGAAAGAAAGAGAGAAGCTGAAATACGGCTTGAAGAAACCGAAGCTCAAATAACTCAAAGGCTATGTGAACAGAGAAGCAAAAACACACGAATTACGATTTTAAAAGGTTGCTGAGTGGAATTTAGTTGCTTTTAATTATGATCCACATCAAGATTATTCCTCAGAACCTTTAATTCAAATTTCCTCAAAATACAAGTTTTGTTAAAATTGTGGTGCTAAAACATGGAATGGTAAGTCATCTGGATTGTGCTGTTCAAATGGAAAGATCAAGTTGAATCTTTTACCTGGACCTCCAGAACTCTTGAGGGAACAGCTGATTGATACAACTACTGAATCAAGACGCTTTCTTTAAAATATCCGGAAGTACAATAGTGTTTTACAAATGACATCATTTGCCAACTTTCAAAATCCAAGGGCAAATGTATCATAGAAATAAACCACTTCAGCCATTTCCCCACGAAAAAAGAACCGAAATATTTACAGCTGTATTTCATCAGTGATATGAAAACCCAAGCACAAACAAGATACGAAAGGAAAAACGACACAAAGCATGAAATCATATTGCAACCACATGATATGTTATATTCAAGAAACGGCTATATTAGAAGTTTCAAATATGCCTTAGAAAATGCCAGTAGAAGAACTAAAAGTAGTGATAAATGCTGACAAGAGACCATTAGAAGAGCATTCATGCCGCTTTAATGCATTTGAATGTAATAAAGTTTCTGTTGTAATGTCTGGAGATAAGCATGGTAAACGTGACATTATCCTTTATCGGAGGGATATTCAATTAAAGAGAATAAATGAAAAACATCGCTTTTATGATGCTCTTCAATACCCTTTAATTTATGTGAATGGAGAAGATGGATACCATTTTGGAATCCCTCAAAATGATGAAAATATCAGGAAGATAGTCTAAGGTATGAACTTTTACTCCTACCATTTTATGGATCATCAAAACAATTTCAATTTACTCCATCGAAGTCAAAATTTAATTTGTTCCATCATTTCGCTTATGACATGTATACAAAAGTTGAAGCAGAAGGATTAGCGTTCATAAGATCGCACCCGAAAGAATTAGCATCTGAATCGAACATTCATATACGCGATGGAATCAATATTGATGTGGCTGCTAGGGTCTTCAGACTGAAAGTCGTCAAAATAATGGATGTCATCACAAAATGAACTATCTTTGGACTGGTAGATGTCATATGTACACTATCGAATGGCAAATACGTGGATTACCTCATGCACACATTTTTATTTGGTTGCATGAAAAAAAATTCACCCTGACCTAATTGACAAATTAATAATCTGCAGAGCTGCCTGATCCATCAAAAGACAGAGCATTGTAGGAAATAGTGAAAACTCAAATGGTACATGGCTCATGTGGAGTTTATCTAAACAAAATTTCACCACGTATGCAAGACAACAGATACACAAAGAACTATCCAGAGTGTTTTGAAGGACAGTTAACTTGGATAAGGACAATTTGAAATTGAAAATATGTGGTTTGTTCCATATAGTTCTTTGTTACTCAAAATATTTCATGCTCATATCAATGTTGACTTTTGCAAGTCCGTGAAATCCATTAAAGATGTCTGCAAATATGTAAACAAAGGATCTGCTGCTGCAACGATTGCTTTACAAAGACAGAATGTGCAAAGATGAAGTCAGTATATAGCAACACGTGAGATACATGAGCAGATACATGATGCATTTTGGCGAATACATTTCGATTTCCAATAAAAGAACGTTATCCACCGATTCAGCAGTTGGCCATTCATTTAGTATATGGGACAAAGTGTCTATTTTACAGCTGCAATTGCCGGTCAGCAAGCATTGGTTCCAAAACAAACTACTCTAACAGCTTATTTCAAACTTTGCCAAAATGACCCATTTACAAGGACAATTTATTATTACCAACTACCATCTTACAACACATGGGAGAACAAGAGATGGGAGAGGTAAAAAAGGATGCTCCTGTGGATAATTATCCTGGTATAAGATTCAATCGTGCGGTTGCATCATGCGGCATCGCTGCAATCCATCTCCCCAGAGGCCGAACAGACCATTCAACTTGCAAACTTCCATTGGATATGTGGTCTAATGAAATTCATGTGTGCAATATCACCAAGAATTCAGGAACAGTTGAAGTTCTTAGAAGATATTAACTCATAATATGACATGAATGTAGACGTAAGAGAGCCTTTGTAGCTGTTGAAAGATGCGAGATATTTGAAATAATGATTCTCCAATGGGAGGGGTGACATTTGTTCTATCTACTGATTTTAGGCAAACCCTTCCAGTCATTCCAAAGTGAACGAAAGCAGAGGAAATTCGTGCATTCTTTAAATCATCGCAACTCTGGCTCCGCATAAATGTACTGAAGCTTGAAACAAATATGCGAGCGTATCTGCATGGATTTAGATTATCTGAACAGTTTGCTCAAGGCTTATTAATACTGGGAGAAGAAGAATACCTGTAGACATTGAAGTTGCAATAAATCCATCATCTATTGTTGCAATAAATCCATCATCACTAGTGAAATCAGAAAAAGAATTCAACAAAATCTTCCCTAATCCCAGTGCACATTACAAGGATCACAATTAATTGAGTGAATGGACAATTCTAGCCCCGAAGAATGTAACAATGAATTCAATAAACTTTGATCTGTTAATGTGGCTTCCTGGAAATTAACAGATATTTGCAGCTTGTCATGACTTTACGGTTCTACTCTGCAACTGGGAATAACTTTCTTCGTGTTACCAATGTCTCCATGGAAAGGGTTATCACCATTACTCTCTTACTGAGCCGTAAGAACCTAAAGTGAAATGTTTTCAGTGTTGAATCGAAACCAGGAGGTGTTCGCAGTTTGTGACGACTTTATGCTTTTACTCTGCAACTCTCAAAACATTTATAATATTGATTCTTTGTGTCTAAGAACACAGATTATATTTTTAAGAAAGGGATCCTGGAAGGATGTAGCGTTCACACATTTCAAATGACATCTTGAAGTCTAAATGAAGTTTGAAAATGTCAACTAAGAATTGAAACCGCGTCGTAGATGAGAACGTATTGCATGCAAAACAATGTGATTGATTAAATGAAAGAAGACGGATTTTGAAATTAAGGAATAGTTCATTTACGGTCATTTTGTAAAGTCAGAGCAAAGATTTGCTGAATTTCTATTGTTTCTTAGAGAATAAATACAAAAGATGGTCAAAAGTTAATATTCCAGAGAAAGAGAGGGGAACGGTTCATACCAGTTGGCTTTAAATCTCCTGAAAAATAATATCGCAAGAAAGAGTGGAGAATTTGGAAAGCATGGCAGAAGGAACAGATAGCAATAATCCTGTGCAGAATTTGGAAAGAATGCAAGAAAGAACAGATGGCAATAATCCTGTGCAGAATTTGAATAGAGTTCAACCTCTCAATGCTTCGATACTGACCTCAGCTGATTCGAGGCCAACACGTCGTCTGTCAATTACTTCCACTACAAACAACGAGCAAAACATAGAAATGACTGCATTAGGAGGATCTCGGCAACCTCAAAACCAACCTCAAAACCAACGTCACACGACCAGATATGCTGACGTAGACTGGCTGTTTGTAGTCAGCTACCTAGTGTTGAGTGCGATCATTTTGTTCTGCACCGTTGTACATCTATTGATACTCCTTTCCAAATATTCCAATTTATCAGAGTATTGTAGTCTTATTCTAGACGTGGTTATAGCACTCGACTCGTTGATATTCTTCTATACTTTTTACCCCATTTTGAAGCAATCGGATTTCTCAACTCCCACCATCGTCTGCAGTCTCTTCAGTACTATATTTAACATAGTGTCTGCTGCCATTATCTACATATTAAATTCTGACCGAATTACACTCGTTGTTCTTAGCGGTAGTGTTTTGCTTTTTGTTCTGTTGTTGGCACATATCAGGTTGAGATACATAGCTTTTAAAAACTTGTAACTGACTTCAACTTTCTATATTTTATTATTCTTATTTCACTTTCCCATGTTATAACCTTTTTTACTTTTGGAATATTTCAATTCTTTTTCTTTTTTCTAAATGGTTGTAGATAAAATATAACTCGTCTGATTACGGTGACTACACTGTTTCAGTAATCTTTCAATATTACTTTAAAAAATTCTAATCTTCGTTACATTAGTGAGTTCTTATACCCTGAACTTTACAGGAAACCTGTAACATTTCACACGATGCTAGACATAGTTGTGCGTTTAATGCTACATATACTTTGTGTTTTGAATTCTAATGGCTAGTACACAAACCAACACTTGTATATATTTCGAACTACGGCAGAGACTTTAGGATTTTCACCTTACTTCTGCAAGTAGACCGAAATTAAATTTACATAGACCACCACTTTTTTTATTCAGTTGTATACATATCAATCGCTACTTTGAATGACATTCTTCACGGCTGACGTTCAAAAGTTGCGTTTTGCTTTGCAAGTTACAAACGCTGAAACGCCACGTTTTTACTTTGAGGAAGATAAACTGGAATGATATGGCGTTCATAGATATCGAAGCGTAAACTCATTTAAGACTGATAAGAGAAAATCCCCATATTTTTTTTTATTTTTTTTTATTTTTTTATATAGTAAATACGGGTTTCACTCTAAATTTAAACTTAGTGTATTGATGTAATTTTTCACGTTGAATCTGATTATGTTATTCACTTGTTCGGGAAAAATGTTGGGTTTAAATTTTGATAATTTAAGAAATTAGGAAACGGATTTAGAAGCTGGCATTTTCTGCGCTATATCTATCGCAATGAAAGCAAAATCTTACAACAGCGAAAGTTGTAAGACTTTTTTTTTTTTTTTTTTTTTTAAATGAATAAAGTCATGTGAAACAGTCAAAATAACTTTTTTTTTTAAAAAAGGAATGATCTTCCGATGAAAAATTTCCAAAATAATAACTAAGACAACTCTACGCTATACTGTATTAATAGTTCAGTTCATGTAAACGGCTGAGGGTTTTTTTTTTCTTTTCTTTAACAAATTAAAAAAAACGAAAGTTCAGAAGTCACTCGTTAAAGAAAATACGTGGTTGTAGTTTTAAGACTACAACTTGGCTTGTTACTCTGGAAACCGGCACCAGTGTCTGGCTTTCGATTGGCTAAAATTTGCAAACTTTACAAGCTATTAGCTTTGTTTAACTTGTGGCAAAAATGAACTTCATTTTCGGAATTAGCATACAGAGCTACATCAGTTCACCAAATTTGAAAACAATTTTAATAAAATTAGAAAACTGACCACACAAGATCCTAAATACAAAACCTAGTCAAAGTTTCTGACATAGCAAATTTTTTTTTTTTTTTTTAAATCGGCAGAAAAAGAAAAATCGTTTTCGTAGAAATAATGGACGATTCTGAAAGAGCCCCGTGAAGTAGTGAATAATAATGCAAGTAATTGTAACTGTTCTGACCCTTGATTCATGGCCATTCCGTTAGCATTACGCCACCTTGTCTTTGTGAGAGCTTAAAACAATGATCGAAATATGCTGCGAAAGTAAACTTCGCTCTCCCTTCCCCTTTCTCCCAGTGTCGGTCATATCCCGCTAGGTTTAACTGTTCCTAATTGGCCGTTACATATGGGTAAAAGGAAATCTTTCGTCTTGATCAGTATGTCATTTTTGATCAGCTGATTGTTCGGTAATGTCCGGAAGTAAAAAAAAAAATAAAAAAAAATAAAATAAATTAAATTAAATGATTACAGACATTACCGAAGATTTTGCTGATTAAAACGAAAGATTGCCGGGTAAAATATGCAGAGACAAGCAATAGAGGTTATGCAGCAGCTGAGCTCCGTTAAACCTACTATTCTTCAGATGGCTTTCTTTCATCAATTGCGAGGGAGGGAGGGAGTGGGTCTTTGGTGCGACAAGCGATCATCTTGGAAACTAGACATCTGATTCCGTTCTTTCTAGCGTACGGCTGCCAGCCCACCTAAAATATAGCGACTATACTAATATATAGGGACCAAGAAGACATGTTTACCCTTGCTTTCACATCTTGGTTTTTCAGGGCGGTCAACTTGACTAATAACACCGATGTCGACTGGGAGACATATTGTATCTTTCGGTGATAAGCTCTTCTTTGAGCTAGAGGTCAAATTACAACTCTTCCAAATCTGTAACCAAGTTTTATATTCGATTATTCCAGTTATACTTTTTTGATATACCTTAACGTTTAATATTTTGTTTTTTAAAAATAGTTAGAAAAGAAACAAAAACAAATAGAATTAACCCTTTTAGCATTCAGATTATTTTGTCAAATCTAATGCTTATTTATCCACTTTGTTTTGAATTAATCATGCATTATCTTGTAGCTCTATGATTCTTCATGATGTGATTATTTTTGAAGGACCTTGTAGAGTAGATGTGTTTGAGGTTGCATCTGACTGGATTGAACATGAAACGGGTAGAATATTTAGGCCAGATATGGTCGGTTTGAATGCTAAAGGGATTAAATACCCTAGCTACACTAATCACCTGTTAAACCCTAAGCAGTGTGAATATTTTTTTACAAATTCGAAATTTCATAACCATATTGAAATTTTACACTCGAAACTTGACTGAAAATTATGACATTTTTTTTTTATATATAAAGAACGCTTGAGATATTCTCATTTGTTTAATTGCAATATTTTTACTATACTGGTATCTAGATATAGTTATCTCCTCCAGAACCAAACATTTTCTGCATTAAAATTTCTTCCCACTACTGCATCAAGTATGAAATGGAATTAAAACATCAAATATTTTTGTTTAAAAAGTCGAATAAAATCAAATAAAATGTTTCCTCGTAAAATCGTTTTGCATGACTCCGGAAGGATTAAAGGTAAAGTCGACTTCTGCAGAATTTGAACTCGTAACGTAAAGACGGACAAAATGCTGCTGAGCATTTTGCCTGACATGCTATCAATTCTGCCAGCTTGACACATTAATAATAATAAGAATGGTTTTTGATTTAGGCACAAGGCCAGCCATTTTGGGGGAGGGGGTTAGTCGATTACATCGACCCTAGTGTCAAACTGGTACTTATTTTATCGACCCCGGAAGGATGAAAGGCAAAGTCAACCCTGGCGGAATTTGAACTCAGAACGTTAAAGCCGGAAGAAATGTCGCTAAACATTTTTGCCGGCGCGCTAACAATTCTACCAGCTCGCCGCCCTACAGTTCCTATTAATAACAACATGAGTTGATCTATTGTGAGTTACATGTCACTACCAAAGATATATTGCACCACTGAGGTCTTGGTTTGGCAGGACATCACTCTACTGACATCACTACTTGTACTACTTGTGACTGTCTCCTACAAGTAAGACCTGGTTTGATGCAAGCCATCGATAACATTTCTAGAAATAACAATCAAATCTTCCCTCAATCCACATGCTACTGTCTTAAGAAAGAAAGAATACAATGAAAGTGATGTTCTAATTTGGAAAAAAAAATGAAATGGTTATGGTTCCAACACCTTTGACCATAGGTCTGCTTCATCCGGGCTGACCTGAGGGCTAAACAACAACAGCAACCATTGTTTTACTTAATCAAGACTGACCCAAGGCTAAACAACAACAACAATGATAAGTTTACTCAGTCAAGACTGACTTGGGGCTAAACAACGACAGTAACAGTGATAGGTTTACTCAGTCAAGACTGACTTGGGGCTAAACAATAACAACAAAAATGTGATTTGATGTAAAGAAACTTATAACTAAATTATTGGAATATTGATTTCAAATTCTGGCACAAGGCCAGCAATTTCGGGGGAGGGGATAAGTCGATTACATTGACCCCAGTACTCAACTAGTACTTATTTTATCAACCCTGAAAGGATGAAAGGCAATGTCAACCTTGGCGGTATTTGAACTCAGAACGTGAAGCAAGACAAAATACTGCTAAGCATTTCACCCGGCGTGCTAACAATAAATTATAGAAATATTAACCAACAGTAGACAATGTGCTATCTTAATTCAATAAAGGGTGGAGCTGCTTTGAATAGTGCAATTCAGTCAGCCATCACCTATGAACAAATCTGGCTTGGCAATATATATCATGCTTTTGTTAGTTGTAGTGACAAACAGACATAAACACTGTCTTGGCTCCCTCGACCTTGAGGCAGTGGAACGTCCAGGATGTGACAAATGGAGGAGGGGAAGTCTGCATCAACACTCAGCTGGTACTCATTTCAGCTAGAGTAAACTAGACCAATGGGAAATGAAGTGCCTTGCTCAAGAACACAATGTGCTACCTGGTTTAGGAATTGAACCCACAGCATTATGATCGGGAACTCAACAGCCTAACCACTAAGACATGAGCCTTCGTGTGTGTTGGGGTGGAGGGTGGGGTGGAGGCAGCATTGTTTAACAAAAGTTGTCCCTTTCAGTACATAAAATTCTGAAATTTTAGAAATATATTTTACTATTTAACACAGACATTTTACAATATAATGGTTTCAAATTTTGCCACAAAGCCAGCAATTTTAGGGAAGGTGTATTGTTGATTGCATTTCCACCCCCTCTACTGCTTATTGACCCCAATAGAATAAAAGCAAAGTCAACCTCAGTGAAATTTGAACTCAGAATGTAAAGCGTTGGAAGAAATGCTACTAAGCATTTTGTCCAATGCAGTAACAATTTTGCTAGCTCTCCACCCTTCATTGCACACAATATAACATTAATACACACACGCACACACACACACACACACACACACACACACACACACACACACACAGTTCTGAGTTCTCCCCACATATTTTAAGGATATTTTCAGACGAGAATGTTATTCTTATTTTTGTTGATTTTACACAGGCACATTTTGTATTTATTTATTTATTATTATTTATTTATTTTTCTTCTCTCCCTTTTATTTATTTATTTATTTATTTGTATTAATATTTTTTTGGCAAGGGTGCAAGCCATGTAGAGAAAAAAGAGCTATGCTCCCAAGAGAGTTAATTCAACAACAATGTTTTGTAAAGCCAATTAATTTTGTTTATGCCATAAATGACCTTGAGAAATACATGAATGTCACGGTTTCATTTCCCTTCTCTGTAAATCTGTAGCCTTGTATGATTAATATTTCTTGGCATGAATATCTATAATGTGGCTACAAATAGGTTTAATTTCATGTATACCTGCTCTGATCAATATATGAACCACGGTATTACTTTCCAAGAGACTTCACATAATAAATATATAATTTCTGATACCTAGAGCTATGTTCAAGGCACCAAAAGTTATCATAATCCAAATTGTTGTTACTTAAAGACATAAAAATAACTTCAGTAATTTTCTGCACAACAACAAAACTATGCAGATTTAAAAGAAGTTAACTAAAACTTTAGAATTCTGATGAAGTACTTCTTAATTTTGGCACAAGGCCAGCAATTTTGAGGGGAAGGAGCAAGTTGATTACATAATCCTAGCACTCAACTGATACTTATTTTGTCAAAACAGAAAGAATGAAAGACAAAGTCAACTTGGTGGAATACAAATTTAAGAACATAAAACTGGAAGCAATACTGCTAAGCATTTTCTTCAATGCACTAACAATTCTGCCAGCTCACCAGTTTAATCATCATCATCATCATCATCATCATCATTTAAGGTCCATTTGCCATGCTGGCATGGGTTGAACGGTTTGACCAGAACTGGCTAGCTGGAGTTTTGCACCAGGTTCCAGTCTGATTTGGCTTGGTTTTTACAGCTGGTTGCCCTTCTTAACACCAATCAATTTACAGTGTGTGCTAGGTGCTTTTAATGTAGCACTGCATGAACCCTTGAACCTGGCACTGGCACGAGCGCTTTTTACATGGTACTGGCATGAATGCTTTTTATGTGGCACCAGCACATAAATAATAATAATAATCCTTTCTGCTGTTGGCACAAGGCCAGCAATTTCCAGGGATAGGGCAAGTCAATTACATTGACCCCAGTACTCAACTGGTACTTATTTTATCAACCCCGAAAGAATGAAAGCCAAAGTCAACCCCGGCGGCATTTGAACTCAGAATATAAAGTCGGAAGAAATGCCGCTAAGCATTTTTCCCGGCATGCTAATGATTCTGCCAGCTCGCCATCTTAAAATAATAATAATAATAATAATCCTTTCTATACTGGGCACAAAGGCCTGAAATTTTCGGGGATGGGGATAGTCAATTCAA
>JAOPUL010006720.1:21148627-21162970 GCA_027564515.1 Octopus rubescens | reverse complement strand
ACATACATACATACATACATACATACATACATACATACATACATACATACATACATACATACATACATATGTATATGTATATCTATATATATTGGTTATAAGTTTTCAATATTTCTATTTATTTTAATATGTTATTTCTTCAGAGCCTGCTGTTACTTAATAATTCATTTCTAAAAGACCCCTACTGAATTGTGGCCCCTTCAGTTAATCAACTGTTCTATTGTGGGTGTTCTATTGAGGCAATAGGTCTGAAGAGGGATCAATAATGGCAACCATGTTGATTTTGTTTCAATGAGAGATCGCTTCCATCTTATGAAATAACAGAACACAGAGATCTATTCAACCATAACTGACTGATGTTATCCACAAGCAACAGCAACAGCAGCAATAACAATAACAACAACAACAGTTACAACTATCAACAACTTTTGTCTGGCAATGTTCCTACATTTATGTGGTGCCAGATGAAAGAAATCACCCAGAAATGTAACAATTGAAACAGCCAGCATGGGAATATGGAAATACAGAAGTATGAGAATATTGCAATATGTTGCTGGTTTGATTCAGAAATTAACATTTAATGGAATGTGGCTGCATTAGAATCACAAGAAATATGATAGTATTAGTGTCAGAAGATGTATGACAGTATTAGAAGCAGTCACATGACAGTATCAGGAGTAGTGTGTATATGACAGTATTACAAGCAGTCGAAATATGACAGTACTCAAATAACAAGAAATCTGACAGTATTAGAAGCAGTCAAGATATGACATGACTCTAAACAATCTTAACTTTATCAACTCTTATCAGATCAGAAGAAATAATTGCCAGTCTAATAGTGGGATCAATTTAATCAATTTGTGGCCTTATTCCAAACTTAAAAGTCACTATCACACTAACTTACATGCTACACTATGATATGTACTAAAATGTTACCCATCATTTAGTCAGTAACTTTGGAAGGATGTTTTTCCCACCATAGGTAGTCATCATCATCATCATCATCATCATTTAACGTTCATTTTCCATGCTGGCATGGGTTGGACGGTTTGGTAGGAGCTGGCCAGTTAAGCTGCCCAGGCTCCATGTCTGTTTTTGGCATGGTTTCAATGGCTGGATGCCCTTCCTAATGCCAACCATTTTTCAGAGTGTATTGGGTAACTTATGCGGCACCAGCTTGGGTTCTTACATGTAGCACTGGCACGAGTGCTTTTTACGTGGCACCAGCACCCACAAGCCCACAAGATTAGGATCACTCAGCTGAAGAGGGATGTAGGGGATATGCCTGTATGCAAAGACAACCACGATTTTACTAAACTTGACATGTCTTCTCAAGCATAGCAAACTGACAGAAATCTCGGTCCTTTGTTATTTCCTCTGTGAAACCCAATGTCCAAAGATCCTTTCTCACCACTTCATCCCATGCATGTCTTGCTGGGTCTACCTCTTCAATACGTCCCCTCCACAATTAGAGATTGGCACTTCTTGATGCAACTGTCCTCGTCCATACACATTACATGACCATACCAGTGCAGCCTTCTCTCTTGCACACTACATCTGATGCCTTGTATACCCAGTTTTTCTCTGAGATCACTTATGCACACTGATATTACCCATCCAGCAGAGCATGCTGGCTTCATTTCTTTCAAGCCTTCACATGTCCTCAGTAGTCACAGCCCATGTCTCACTGCCTTGTAGCATAGCTCTATTATCCAGATAAAAGGGTTGCATACAAAAATTATAATTTAACATTTATCAAATTTCTTGGTGCTTATACAAAATGATTAAATGAATACTAATTTTCCAATATATATATGTTCATGTATTTGTTCTTGCAGATTGTGATATGAAATCGTGCTGAAACAGATATTGTTATGTTTGGGGATGGTCATATATTTGCCAATTAACCACACGCACTATATCTTTGGTTTTCACTTCAGCTTTATTATCATTATCATTTTCGTGTCTTTGTCTGAAAATCTTTTGTCACACGGCATGTGACCTCTTCAACGACTCTCCATTCCATGTGTCTCTTCCTGTTCTCTTTAGTCCATTCTCTCTCACTCTCTCTCTCTCTCTCTCTCTCTCTCTCTCTCTCTCTTATATATATATATATCAAAATTACGATTACAGGCTCTCAGAGAGGGCCGGGATTACTAGAAATAGGAGCCAAAACTGCTTCAGCTTGTGAAAATACAGTCTGGTTTATATTGGCAAGGGGCGTAACCCCTATTGGAGAAGCTGACATGAAATGCGTTGAACCTTGGGTTTCTGGGGATCCACCTTTTGTCAACAACACTCATTCAGTGTCCCTCAATCTGATAAGAAAGTTACTTTCTTGCTAAGATATATAGACTTTTCCGAATAAATCATCGGATGACATTGTTAAATATCAATATGTATTTTAAAAAATATATAGAGTCATAAGGCTACAAGCTGTAATACAAAGCCATCAAGTTGGTTAAATTTATTTTTTAAAATGCATATTGATATTTAACAATGCCATCCGATGATTTATTCGGAAAAGTCTATATATGTTGGCAAGAAAGTAACTTTCTTATCAGATCGAAGGACACTGAACGAGCGTTGTTGACAAAAGGTGGATTCCCAGAAACCCAGCATTCAACGCATTTTGTGTCATCTTGTCCGATAGAGGTTACGCCCTTTGCTAATATAAAAACAGACTATATCTTCACAAGGTGGAGCATTTTTGGCTCCTATTTCTAGTAATACCGGCTCTCTCTGAGAGCCCTTCATCGTGATTTTGATAAATTTAACCTACTTGGTGGCTTTGTATTACACCTTGTAGCCTTATGGCTCTCTCTCTCTCTCTATATATATATATATATATATTATCATTCTAAATATATATATATATTACCTTAATATAAAATAAAATAAAACAAATTTCTCATTTGCATATTTACAATGAATATATATCGTTAGTTTTTAAAATTTCCCAAACATAATCACAATCTACTCCATTGCAAACCTATTTCTACAAAATTTCATTTTAAAAATGTGTACTTTTCAGCAAGTTACAAGACACTCATCCTGCACCTCTTATTTTAACTCTCTTTGTATCTCACTTCTACTTTCTCTCCTCCTTTCTTTATATGATGTAAAATGCAACTGGAAATATCAACCAACCAGCATTTATATCTGCTATTATTATATAGAGATACTGCTATACTGTAATATAGTACAATAATACAGACTATCATAGCTCATTGCTACACTATAGCATATGACATTATATAATGATAATTCATATTCCATCAGTGTATTCCATAGATATCTGGACCAGTTACATGTAAGAGATCTACACTAAAAACATGCAGCTACTGTTGATAGTGCTTTTTCACCCTGTATCAGTCCTGATCCAGCCGTCCTATGGATCAAAGACATTAAAGTTATGACCAACCCTCCTTTCTTTTTCAGTGCGCATTTACCCTATCATAATATCTAATGTTTCCTTCGCTTTTTTAAGATATTATGGTGGGAACTGGGTGAGATTTGGCAGTTACGTTTAGTAGGTAGAACAAGCACCCAAATATAGGAAAAAACTCTAGTTCTGGGAACTTGCAGCCTATTTTTGTACTACTTTGTTAGAAAAGGAGAGACAACACCCATGATTTCTTTTCTGAGTTTGGTGGAAGAGAGGGAGGGAGGAGGTCATTAGCCTCAGACTGAAGACCTGACTCAAATACTTGTGACAGAGTGGTCATCCCTAGAAGTAGCCAAGAACCAGGGTTAAAATATTTTTGTTGATTACATCATCATCATCATTTAGCATCCATTTTCCATGCTGGCATGGTTAGAGGTTTTGACTGGAGACTGGTTTGGTTTCTACAGCTGGATGCCCTTCCTAACACCAACCACTCCAGACAGTGTACCAGGTGCTTTAAACGTGTCACCGGCATGGGTGTTTTTAATGTGTCACTGGCACAGGTGTTTTTAACATGTCACTGGCACAGGTGTTTTTAACGTGTCACCAGCACGGATGTGTCACTGGGTGTTTTTAACATGTCACTGACATGGGTGCTTTTAACGTGTCACTGGCATAGGTGTTTTCAACATGTCATCGGCACGGGAGGTTTTAATGTGTCACTGGCACAGGAGTTTTTAACGTGTTGTTTTGATGTCTTCAGAGAAAATTTAGGGGACAATTTCAGAATAAATTTACATTTTTATTTCTTACTGTAATATTTGTATTTACATTTCCACATTAAATATAATTAGATTTCCACAGTAGCCATAATTATATTTCCACATTGAATATAATTCCACAGTAACCACAATTACATTTTCACAATAAATATATACATTCTCTGCAAAATATAATTACATTCTGCAATAAATATAATTACATTTCTACAATAAATGTAATTCCATTTTCACAATAATTATTATTACATTTCCACAATAAATGTAATTATATTTTCACAATAATTGTAATTACATTTTTCTAATAAATATACCATATTATCCGGCATATAAGGCACACTTTTTTTTCCCGAAAAATTCCTACCAAAAGTTACCCTGCACCTTATATGCTGAAAGTCAGGCTTTGGGTAGACTTGGTTTATGTTATTAACAATGGACAATACTGGTGACAGTGGAGGTCAGAGGTAATATTTGGTATGTATTGTAACTTAGCTTACCATACATAATAGTTTACCAAAAGGGGATCAGTCTAAATTTTCATGGTTCCTATACATGAAAATGTGCGAGGCATTCAGCTAGGGTATTTGGGCTTAGTTGCAGTTTTTATTTTGCAGATTAGGCCTACCAAAATTGAGGTGCTCCTTGTATGCTCAACAATACAGAAATTCAATTTCCACAAAATGTGACTACAGTTACCACAATAAAAATGCAATTGCATTTACACAATAGATATAATTATATTTTACTGTGTATTTTATAAAATTTTCTTTAAGCAGCCTTATTTAGATTATATTAAAATCCCTACAACTTCAAATATAAAATGTTTGCTTCTCCCTGCTCTTGAGGAAGTCATCATTGTCATAGAAAACAACTTGTGAAGACAGTGAATTGCTACAACCAAGACTTCTGTGTTGTAATGCACCTGCTGATTCTATTGACACATTTGGTCAATTAGTCAAGGTGTTAGGTTAAAACTTTGCTCTTATCTTCAGTTCTTCATTGGAATTATACATTTTCATGGGGGAAGCCCTGGAATGCCATCAGTTGACATATACCTTCAACCTACAGGTTATTTAAAGAAATGGCTTTGCATAAAAGTAACTGAGTAAACCAATACATGAAACACTATGATTCTTTATCAATTCTGATATATTTAGAGAATCATAAGCTAGTTGGCAGCCCCATGAAGGCAACACAAGTTAAGTTCAGGAAGCATTCAATCTCATTTTTCACTGGTATAGTGGAAAGATAAAAGTAGTACATCATAAAAGCAGTACTTCACCAATATAAAATATGGATTTCTCCAGTGAATAACTTGACTATGATAGAATAGATACTGTCTGCTGAGATCTGAAGATAAGAACAAAGCTTTAATCTCTCATCTAAACCATTATCTTTACTCTTATTATACTTTGTATTTAACTCTTCTACAATAAAACTTGCATATAAACTTTCATATAAAAAGATTATTTCAATTCCCATAGCATGAAAGATTGAAAGCTTGTTTCTTCCAGTGAGATGTTCAACCACTCAACAAAGGATAATGAAAAATATTTTAAACCTTCTTAAATCTTTTGACTTTAATTTTAACTTTAAACCCTACAAAAATACATTCATAAGGAATATATTTCATACTGATCATATATGTATGGGCAAGGAAAATGCATCTGTAATTAACACCGTAACTCTTTGAAAAACATATTAAACTGAGAGAAAAAGAAAGATAAATATGTATTCATTGAAATTAAGAACCATGTTATCAGAGAAAGAGAAATACAGAGAGAAAGGAGTTGGGAAAGGGATATTCTGAGTCTATGATGCTTTTATTGAATAACCTCACATATTTGATGACTAGAATAAGGAGAGAGTAGTAACAGTTCAGGGAGCTATTACTTCTACTGGCAACAAGGGAATTTTCTCATCAAGTGAAAGATAAGTTGTATGATGCTTGTGTGTGAAGTATGACATTACATGATAGTGAGATGTGGGCATTGAACACAGAGGATGTGTGAAGGTTGGAGAGAAATGAAGCAAACATGCTATATTGGATGTGTAATGTCAGTGTGCATGAATGCGTGGTACAGATAAGCTGGGAGTTAAAGTGGGTATAAGAGGATTCAGGTGCAGTGTGCAAAAGACACACAACTGTGTTGGTACGGACATATAATATGTATGGATGATAACAGATGAGGAGAAAAGTGTGAGGAAATCCAAGCTGAAGGAAACTGTGAAAGATGAATATTAAGGATGATATGGGCAGAAATTGTAAAAGCTGATCTCAAGATGTTGACCCTTAAAAAGGAGATGACAAAGGAACACAACAAATAGTTAGATGCTGTGTTGAGGAGGACATAGCTAATCCATACAAGCATGGAAAAATGGACGTAAAGACGACAATGTAGACAGTCACTGTCACCACTTTGACCAGGAGACCAACAAGAGAAAGAGACAGAGATTCTATATGTTCATACAACTTGCTAGAAATAGCAGCAAATTACTTTCAAATCACACCATATTTTCTTAAATAAAGGAAAAGCACATTGGTTAACATAGTCATTGAAACATTATTACTGCACAAAAGACAGGATGGTCATGGCTGAAATTATTTTAGTCAGAGGTCTACATGATTAGGGCTGACCTTGAGCTAAACAATAACAATGCATTGATTCCTCTCCACCTCCATATTACCAAAGAAAATTATATACAGAACCAGTGTAGATTATTTTGTTATATGTGATATTGCAGGTGTATAAAATATTATACATGTGTATATTTATGAGTAATCTATCATTAATATAGATTGTTATCGCTGATACAGCAATAACAATATAACTAGCCTCGGTATAAAATGTTAATGATACCTATGTTCTATAATCACCAAATATAATATGAATAGCATCATCATCATCATCATCATCATCATCAGCACCACCACCATCATTATCATCATCATCCTCATTATCATCGTCCACACATCAATAACAGCTGAAAGTGTAACACAATAATTTTCCAGAGAGGTTTTTTGGGTTTATTTTTTTCTTTTGGCATTCTAGAACAAACACCCATCCCTTCCGCTAACTCTATGCAGTTTTAAATATTACTCCCACTCCTACCCCACCCCAAACATCCCTCTAAAATATAAGAGCAGTTCAACAGTTTTGTTTTTTTCCTTCACTTTTTCACAATTTCCTTATCGATATAATGAATACAAAACTACTCCATATTTTACATTACCAAAAAAAAAAAAAATTCACAATATATATTCCACACTCTAAAAAGAATTATAGGATTTCCTCTCTCTTGAAACTAATTCTGAAAACACTATTAGCTGATAGAGTTAAGGGTTTGGTTGGGTTTTTTTGTTACTCTTTTAGATAATTTTTTTTCGCCTTCCTTTTTTTCCTTTCTTATTTTTTTTATTTTGTTATTCAGTCTTTCCAAAGCCTTGTAACAACAGTTAATGAAGTAGATTTTATATAACAAAAGCTATAATCCAGTTATTTCAAAAAAATGGAGAAACCAAAAACCAGAATATTCAGCCGCCAATTATTTTATTTTATTTATTTTTCTTTATCCATATAAATCCAATATTTCATTGACTAAATATTAATACAAGTAGCCAGATTATTTATTCACAGCTGGCTGCCATTGTCCGGTGTATGGCTAGCTCAGTACTTAATATTATTTCCAGGTGGTAGGCTGTGTTGGTAGAGTTCTTAAAGAGGTTCCTCACCCCTCATATTTATTCTATCTTCTTTTCAATATAACCCGAAACTAAATTAAATTATTTTGTTTTTACTTATTACCAATGTTTTCTTTCGGTTTTCTTCAAGTTCAGTCATTGATTAGAGTGGATTTACAACATAATACACACTGAATTCACTACAACCTTATCATTATCTTTTTTATTGATGTTGGTTTCTGGAAATTGATTGATCTTTCATCCATGTTTTGTTTGGCCCCTTGGTGAAAGCTTGACTCATGTTCATAAATAACATAATAAAACATTGTTTTGATGTGAATATGATGTGTACGTTTGGCTGTATTTCATTTCCTATATGTATGTATGTGTGTGTGTGTGTGTGTGTGTGTGTGTGTGTGTGTGTGTGTGTGTGTGTGTGCGTGTGTGTGAATATGCACATGTATTTGCATCATAATGCTCACCAGTACACTATCCTGGTTTGCAGCAACATGTACCAACCCCAAAAAAATGAGATGCCAATAACTGTTAGGGTCTGAAGTGAAGAAATAAATGAGAGAAGTTATTGATCCTTGTCTTAAATTGCTCTGAGAGAGATTTAGGAGTAACTCAGTTGAGATGCTAGTAGCATGAGGAAAGGAAACAAAAATAAACCAAAAACTCAAAAAGGAAAAATATGAGAAGGCAAGTCTCTTTGTTTATATTGTTGCAGAGAGAATGGTTTTTTTTTTGGTCTTGTTCTTTCTTCTTAAGAAATGAGAATAAGGGTGGTTGTTTCTTTACAGAGAAAAGACAAGCTCCATGAGATGACATATGTTAAATGGGGAAGAGAGAATATAGTGGTAGTGGTGGTTGTGGCAGTGGTAGTAGTGGTAGTGATGGTGGTGGTTGTCATGGTGATGGTACAGCAGTGGATGTAGTGGTTGTGTTATTAATAGTGGTGATAGTTGTAGTGATGGTGGTGGTGGTGGTGGTGATGGTGGTCGTCGTTGTCATCGGCATTGTTGTTGTCATTGTCATCATGGTTGTTGTCTTTAGGGTAGTGGTGATGGTATGGTGGTGGTTGTTGTCATCATCCTCTGACATCGTCATTGTGCTTGCGGTGGTGGTGGTGGTGGGGATGGTGATCATCACCATTGTCATTGTCATAACACCTGTGGTGGCCATCATCGTTGTCGTCATTGCTGTCATCACAGTACTGGTGGTGGTGGTGGTGATGGTGATCATCACCATTGTCATTGTCATAACACTAGTGGTGGCCATCATTGTTGTCGTCATTGCTGTCATCATAGTACTGGTGGTGGTGTTTGTGGCGCTGGTGTAGGAACAATAGGAAAATGATTTGAGTGACTTCTAATGGGTGGATACTGTGAACATGGAAGATGTTTTCGGTAAACTTTGACCGTGAAGAATTTAAAACATGGCTTTATTTGAGAACACTTGATCTTTTCCATTAGTTCATTTTTTGGTGTAAGAAAATCATTGTTTGATCTCTGGGAATATACAGTTTAGAATTGATTTCAAAGAAAAGAATCTTAGCCATTTATCTGGTTTAGAGTGAAAATAGGAATGGCAAATATAAGCAATTATCTCTCCACCTCCACCACCATACATCTCTCTTTCTCATGCTCTACAGCTGCCTCTCTTTCTCTTCCCCTCTCCTACATTGCTGCAACCTACTGAACCACATGTCATTTCTCTCTCGTCCTTCTCCAGTCTACTATATTATTGTTACTATTCTGCTGTTCTCCCTCCTCCTTTTTTCTGCACTGCCAATCACCATTCTACTCTCTCCCATGTTATGCATCATTGGTCCTCCCTGAACCCTTATCCACCATTCACTACATACACTCTTCAACCCTACCCAAACTTCAAAGTTTGTCACTTACCTCTCCTTCTCTCACCCATTCCCCATCTCTCAGAACCCCCATAGACTCTTACAACCTCCAGCCACCCACACTCCCAGTTCATCTGTCCCCACTCACTTCTACTCACCTTGCACTTTGACGGTCCACCCAAACACTTCATGGCCACCAATTTTATTTCTTTCCAGCCCCACCCAGTTACCTTCTAAAATGTGATCAGTCATGTCATCATCATCATCATCATCATCATCATCATCATTTGGCATCCATTTTTCCATGAAAGTATAGGTAGGATGGTTTGACTGGAGCTGCACCAGGCTCCAGTTTGTTTTGGCTTAGTTTCTATGATGGGATATCCTTCCTAATGCCAACCACTCCACAGAGTGTACTGGGTGCCTTTTACATGTCACTGGCATGGGTGCCTTTTACGTGTCACTGGCATAGATGCCCTTCAAGTGTTACCAGCACTGGCCATGACCACATTTTCCCTTAGCTTGACGTGTCTTCTGAAGCACAGCAAATTGACAAAAGTCTTGGTCACTTGTCATTGCCCCCGTGAGACTCAACATCCAAAGATCATACTTCACCATCTCATCCCACGTCCTCCTGAGTCTACCCCTTCCACAGGTTCCCTCCACAATTAGAGATTGGCACTTCTTTAAACAGCTGCCCTCATCCATATGCATCACATTACCATACCAACGCAGCTTCCCCCTTCTCTCATACTTTTACACTTCATTTCATAGCATAAAGCTGCCTCTCTTGGGTTTCGTAGTATTGCAAACTACATGATGACCAACTACAAGAGTTGGTCACATGAAAAACAAAACAGCATGCTGTAAAGTGCTTGGCATTAGGAAGAGCATCCAGCCATAGAAACTATGCCAAAGTAGACGCAGGATCACAACACAGTCTTTGTCAAACCATCCAACCCATACCAGCATGGGTGAAAAATGATGATGATGATGATGAGATGGTATGACAGGCTTATGTCATAAAGCTGTTACATTTATTTCATGCTTAGTGCAGGTATTTCATTGTGTCTCTGGATAGACAAGACACTTTATTCCACATGCTTCACTCCATTTATCAAGCTGTTGAGAATAATAATCTCAGATTTTCTGAGATAGTTCCTGTGATAGTGTGACAATATTTCCATGAATATTTGTATCTCATTAGTTTATGGCCACCGAAATCACAGTTAAAGTATCAATTGTACTCACACCTGAGCTTTGTAAAACATGGGGGTGATCACCTGTTACATTCCTTCTTCTTTAACTGTAGCTGGTCATCTTATAATGTTAATGGAGACTGGCTTCATGGTTGAGGTAAGTACATTGTAGAGTATATTGTGGGGAGAATATATTGTGTATATAATGTAAATGGAGAGTGAATAGGGCTGAGTATATTGTGAGTATATTGTAGGGAGAGTATATTGTAAATATAATGTGAATGGAAAATACTTTGTAGAAGTATACTGTAGAGCTGTATTGTAATGCTGAGCATAATGTGCGTACATTGTAGGGGAGAGTAGATTCTGAATATAATGTAGAGGTAAGTCTACTGTAATACAATGTAGATGGAGAGTACATTGTAGAGGTATATAGTAGAGGTGTATAGTAGATGTGAGAATATTAGGAGTATACTATAGAGGTGAGTAGTTGTGATTATAATATGAGTATATTGTAGAGATAAGTACATTGTGTTGTTGTTGTCGTTGTTGTTTAGCCCTCGGTCAACTCTTTGATCACACATTGCCATATTGTTCCTCTATTATGGGGATCTGGAATTACTTTTTCGTCTTAATCCCTTCCATATTAAGCCTGTAAAGTGTGATATAAGGGAGATTTAGCTGCTATTTCTAGCATTCAAGACACAATGAAGAGGCTCCCTTACTCCTCGCTCCTCCATACATATATATAGTGAGTCTATAGTAGAAGTGAAAGGTCCAAAAGGATCAAATATCTGACTTGTTTCATACAACACTTTCTATTGTACTACACTTTTTATATACAACATTTCAGGGTACAACAAATAACATTTACCATGTACAACACTTTCTGTGTATCATACTTTCACTGTACAACACTTCTGTATATTAGTTGTCTCCTGGAAGTTACAGATAGGTACATTGTTGTAGTAGGTAATTGTCTACCTGTCATACATTGATGTTTTATACAGAAAAAGAATGATCTCCTACTACCACCACCACCACTAGTTAACTAAACGGTTTGAAGCAAAGAACCAGTTGTTTTTACGATTATGTATTATTCATGGAGCTGTTTATAATTTGTGTTACAATCCTGGCTCTACAGTTTGTGAAGATGGCTGATGGAAGAAATGTATGGAAGATCAATTGGGGATACAATTAGGAGGGAATTTAACACTAATTAGAGGTCAGATCTAATGTATGTGAGGAATGTATAGAAGTCTGATGGTGTATACAATTATGAGGTAATTTAAGACTGACTGGAGGTCAGATCCTAAGTATGTAAGAAATGTATGGAAGCCTGATTGAGGTACAATTATGAGGCAATTTTACACTAACTGGAGGTAAGACCCAAAGTATAGAAGGAATGGGTGATTGATAGATAAAAGACAGGAATACTTTCTAACATCTGCTACTGTATTATTATTTCAAGAATTGTCATGAAATACACATAGTCAGGCGGTGAATTAGTTTCTGTGGAATGGTTGGATTTTTGCTTCTCTGCAAGATTCTAAGTCAGAGGATGTCAACTGTAACATTTGTAGAATTAATTTCTTGCTTTGGATTAGAAGAGAATTGTTTTGTTTGTTTTGTTTTTTTGTCTTTGTTTTTAGAATCAATCTTACCTAGAAAGATAATGTTTTGTTGCCAGATTAGGTCAACAGAGTGCATTATATAAAGAACTTTGGCTAAGGTGGATTGGTTTGGTGCCAAGCTAGCCATGCAAGGGAGAAGAATTATTTCATGTTTTTTTTTTGTTTTAGTTATTTATTTCTTTTTGTTTCAGATGAAAGGGGCATTAACAAAATAAGTTTGATTTATTGCCAAACTGACTATAGAATCAAGTGAAATGATTTTATTCTTCCTGAATGGCACAGGAATTATAGAGGTACTTTAAACACAGGTTCATTGCCTGCATTGAACAGCTGGTTGGTCAGATACAAAAGTAGTAGCAGCAGCAACAGGTATGTGCATACATACATCTGCATTGACTGATGCATGCCACTACTTACATTTTGATACGTGCATTGATCTATAATTTTCTGAATTCTGCAGCAAGAAGCAACATATTAATCTTCGCATTTTATGGAACATCTTTCGACTTTAAGCAACAGAAGAAAAGAAAAAAGGATTTTAATGGCAGCTTCCTACTATAACTCATTCTTCTGATTCGAGAATCATGTAATAAACTTATGACCTAATAAAATACAAATCTTGTATTGTCTTTATTTTTTTGTTTCTGATTGTCCAATTCTTTGTAGTAGTATATATATCTTTTGTGTATGAAAATCAGTAAATATGTTCTCCACTTGATGTTCGGAATGTTTTAATAGTTATTGATGCAATGAAGAAAATGGAAAAAATGAAGCAATAAAAGCAGACTTTTTCCTGCAGAACAAACTGTTTCTATTATTTCTTCTGTGAAAATATTGACTTGAATGATATCTTCTTGGATATGTTTGACAAATCTGATGTATGCGTTGCATAATTTTAATGAGATTTAGTGTTCATTCTTTGCTATACTATTTCTCCATCCTATAGAATATGCTGCTGCTGTTCTATTTTATCACACTGTATTATAACAATACTATACCAAGTTCATATATTGTGATATTTCATCACACAATATTATAACAATATTATGCAATGTTAATATAGTGTGATATTTTGTCACATGATATCATAACAATAATTTACAATGTTAATATGTTGTGCTATCTTATTTTATCACACAGTATTATAATAATAATATACAAAGTTAATACATTGTGAGATATTATTTTATCACACAATATCAAAACAATAATATACAATGTTAATATGAGGTGTGTTCAAAAAGTATCTGACTTTATTTTTCCCCACCAAAACTAATGCTGCGTGTGCAAAATCCTTTGGGTGGGAAGTGACACCACCCTTCCTGCGCATTTGTAAAAATGTTCGCGCTGGTAGGCCACGTCAGTTTCTGGCTGTTATGCCTAGAGTACAGCCATGTAGTGCACGTTTGTCAGATTTTCGTTTTCACCGAACGCATCGAACAGAGATATTGCTTCAAGTTTTGCCAAAAGCTTGGTGATAGTCAAGCTCAAACCATCAAGAAGATTCAACAGGACTTTGGTGATGATGCTATGGGCAATACTCAGATCAAGGCGTGGTATAACCGCTTCAAACATGACTGCACCTCAGTAGATAGTGAGACACACTCAGCAGGTCATCCACAAGCTGAAACGAAGAGCCGATTGAGAATGTTCAGCAAATAGTCATGGAAGACGGTCGTGTAACAATCCAGAAAATTGCTCACGAAGTGGGAATAAGGACAAGATCAGCGTATCCCATTTTAATGGAGGATTTGTGCATGCGGAGAGTGCCAGCGAAATTCGTCCCCAAGCTGCTAGCGGAGTAGC
>JAOPUL010006720.1:21125221-21138796 GCA_027564515.1 Octopus rubescens | reverse complement strand
CTCTGACCTCCAGAAACAGCTGTTGGATTTACAACACCTCACTCTTTGTTCTTTGAAGTCTTGTTAACTGTGAAATTTACAGATGCATTCAAGTATGATTATACAGATTTATATACAGGTTGAACAAACTTACACAGTTAACAAGACTTCAAAGAACAAAGAGTGAGGTGTTGTAAATCCAACAGCTGTTTCTGGAGGTCAGAGATTCTTCGTAATTCTGGGAGATGTAGTTCAACAACAGAATTTGTCACAAGCTTGTGGAAGCAAATCCACACTACACATTCTTCCTCTCATCCACACTCCGTCAATCATCAACTACCCCCCCCCTCAACACGCCACACTCGTCAATCCCACTGGCCACCTCGAGGCTATTTTGATGTAGCCCCCCCATGTGGATCCACCCACAGTACCCATACATTCTAAGCCCTCTAAGGCCAGGAAACGTGAGATCCTCTGGTTCACACCACCATTCTCCCTCCAAGTTAAATTCCTGTCCAAACTTTTCTTTAAAATTCTAAATTCTAATTTACCACCACAACATAAATATCACCCTATCTTTTAGTAAATCCTCCATTAAAATCTCTTACTCCACCACACCTAATCTGGGTTCCATTATTGCTTCCTCAAATAAGCATAAGATTCACTGCCTGTCCTTGGACCCTTCGATCCACCTACTACCCATAGATCCACCTAGTACCCATAGATACCTCACCCAACTCAATAACACCAACCATAACCCGACTCCCCATATTACCACCCATACCACCAGATATAATTATAATCATGCATCCTCCTTATCCAACATTGCTCTTAATAATATATCCCACTCTTCTCTCTCGCTAATGAACCATACAAACCCTACTCTACTAACAACAAATCCCAACTCCACCCCTCCCAGGAAAACCTGCAACTTCTATGTATCTCAACTCTGCCCTCTTGGAGGTTTCTGCTTACACAAAAATGTAGTATACAAATGCCAAGTGGTTATTCCAAGATCCCATCAAGCTAGGGTTACATTGGTGACATGGTAGATTTCAAGTGCTGCTATCAAACAGATATGAATTCATTTTCCAATCCTAACTCTAAATTTTCTACTTCCTTAGCAACTTACATACACAAGTTCAAATCCCAAGCCAGCACCTACACATGGCGTCTATAAATTATGTAAAAGGGAATCACTCTCCATACTCCGTAACCACAACCCCTCATTACTTAATAGATTCTCAGACGTGATTTTTACATGCAAGTACAAATATTTTTCTACGTTTGCATATTTCGCTAAATCTATGTAACACCCCAATTACCTTTAACATTGATTTACAATTTACCTTAACTCATGATATAGTCGTATGTTTTGTAATAGCTTTCCACTAAACTTTATTTTTCCCTTTTTAAAATTACCTCGTAAATCTTACTACACAATTTTTCCCTACGCATTACCACCCCAACAATATTCCTTGTATTTCTACCTCCTCAACTAAAACAGCGCTTCACTACTATCTACTCCCATCTATACATCCTTACCCCTCTCCCCCTATTTTTTACCACACTAACCAAACAAATCTTCACTGCCACCTCGCTACCTATCACCAATTATCATACTACTGCTATAAATACACCCTCACCCCTCTCCATTTAAACCTCCTCAATTTACTGTATTCATGCTATGTACATCTCTGCCAACTCCCTCCTAGAATCCCCTCCCCCTTAGCCACCCTACTAATATAAGTTATTTGAATCCTTTCCCCTCCTTATTGCCTTCCCCACCTCTCATAACCTCAAATTCCTTTATTCTACTGCCACACCATCCCAAAATCCTAACAACTATCCTTTCTATCTTTATCTGAAACCATCCCAAACTTAATTTCTCTTCATTAATCTAATACTGAGAACATTTGAGACACCACCATTATTTTCACTATTAATCCCCCCTCCCACGCCATCATCTTAATTTAATCATGTTACTTCCTACCATTCAGCGACCCCCCCATTCCCATCGAGCCACCTATCTCCTCCTACCATTACTATGTCCTTACCTCTCACTACACCCCACTATACCTATATAACTCCCTGCATCTTGATTTGATTTGTTTTCAATCTCACCACCTTGATGAAGGAGGCCAATAACTTCTAGTGTGGATTTGCTTCCACAAACTCGTGGTAGATTCTGTTGGTGAACCACATCTCTCAGCATTACAAAGAATCTCCGAGCCCCCAGAAACAGCTGTAGGATTTACAACACCTCACTCTTTGTACTTTGAAGTCTTGTTACCGGAGTAAGTTTGCTCAACCTGTATATAAATCTGTATATTCATACTTGAATGCATCTGAAAATTCCACAGTCTTTGCCTCCTTTTTTGAATATATCTTTATATATATCTATATTCTGCTTATTGGAATTTACCTGTTCATTTAATTAATTGCATCTATATATATTTATATATATGCTGCATTTTAAAAGCTAGTCAAATGTTTTCCTATTTTTTGCAATGCATTATTACTGTTTAATAATTATAAATTAATCATGTTATTTAATGTCTAGCTAATGTTTATTATGGCATTTCATCAATTTCACTTGATTAAGTGAAAATTAAAGCAAAAACAAAACATTTCATGATGATAATGATAATGATTTTTAATTTTATTTACTACATGAGAAGTACATTAAAAGGACACTTGACAATTTTTATGAGAATTTTCCATAAATTGGTGAAAGGAAAGTGGATAAGTAGGAAGAGAAATGAGAAGAAAAGTATCAAACTATGTGAATAAATGGATAATATTCTCCTCCTGATACAAATAAGCCTTTAAATAGAGCCAATCAAGGAAGCCTACAGATCCAGGGTCACCCTGCCCACCAAGGACACAAGCCCTCATCAACACTGCTGTTATCCAATCTAAAGGTGCATGCTTAGAGTAATTTCATTCACTTTAACCATTTTCACCACTGTTACTGACCTTTTGACAAATTCACTGAAAGAGAGCTTTTCTTTCTCCACCCTTTCTTTCCTTTATAAGAGGAACTTGAAAAAGTTGATGAGGGATTCACTGAAGAAGAAAGTGTCTACCTCAATCCTTTCAGCCTTGTTCGCCACACAGCTTCTTTCACCCTAGCCACTAGACAGAGGAACATTGCTGCCTTTCCAGGCTTATTAAATGTGGGTGGTGGGGCAAACTTCATGATGGACTCAGCCTATAGCCAAATCCATCCCACATGCAATAACAGCTGTTCAATAAGTCAGCAATACTTGGACACTGCATGAGTGTGTGCAGTATAGGATTTTTTCTTCTCTGCATGCATTTTGGACAGTATAGGGGTTTTTTTCCTTTCTTTGCATGCATCTTGGACAGTATAGTTTTTGGGGTTTTTTTTGCTCTGCTTGCATCCGCTTGACTATAATTATTATTAGGGGTGTAAGAGGACAAAACCATTACAGCATTAGAATAAATGCCTTGAAGTTTTAGTTCTAGAATTTGAGTTCTAATATCACTGAGATCAAAATAAAATACCAGTCAAGTACTGGGGTTAATGGTATTGCCTAACCCTCTCTCCTCAAAATTTATGGCCTTGTGTTCAAAAATCAGAAACCATTCTTCTCATCATCATCATCATCATCATCATTATTTATTACTTCAGGCAAAATATTTAGCAGTATTTTGTCCATCTTTTTGTCTGTCTTTACATTCTGGGTTCAAATGCTGCTAAGCTCAACTTTGCCTTTCATCCTTTTGGGGTTGATAAAATAAGTACCAGTTAAGTACTGGGGTCAATGTAATCGACTAGCCCCCTTCTACAAAATTGTGCCTATAGTAGAAAGGATTGTCATCATCATCATTATTATCATTTTTTTATTCACTTAACTTCTCCTGATTTATCTATATCATGTCTCAGCTCCATCCTGCAACACTTTCCTCAACACATGAGCTGTTCCAAGTATTGCTACCAACTGAATACTTCCAAAGAAGTTTGGTATTTGCAGCTTTTGATACCTGAATATTACTCTTTTTGAGATGGTCCCAAGTGCACTGATCATAATCGGTACAATACTCACTTTTGAGGCTCTATGGATTCTTTTTACTTCCAATCCTAGGTCTTGGTACTTCCTGACTTTCTCATCCTCTGTCATCACAATATCCTGGTCTGCTACATCGAAGGTCCATTCTTTGGGCTCCTTCAGTAGGAGAGTGATATCTGGTCGGTTATGTTGCAGCTTTTTGTCTATGTATATTGGCATATCCCGTATGAGTTTCCCCTGAACATTCTTTGATACTCGCAAAGCTTGGTGCTCATACCACTTGTTGGAACATTCTAGCCCATACTTCTTACACAACACCCAGTGTATTTGCACTGATACTTTGTCGTGGCATTTTTATCCTCCTTTTGGGCCAGTTTTGAGCATCCACTAATTATATGTCTGTCTCAGATGGTTTTCCACATAGACTACACAAAGGTGATACTGCTGTCTTATCAATGCTACACTTGATTGAGTTAGTTTGTAAAGCTTGTTCTTGAGCAGCAAGAACCAGTCTTTCTGTCTCCTTCTTTAAAAAAAAAACATGTCTTAACCATCTCCATGATTCTTCATCAGTTTCATCCACTGTTTGCTGGAAAAACTCTTTGTGTAGTACTTTCTCTTTCCAGTTGATGATCTTTTCTTTATTAGTCCTCATATTGTACTCCTGGAAAGTCTCACCATTGTCACTGTTTACATTCTCACTCGGTGCAACCTGCAACATTCTTTCATCACTATTCCTCAGATAGACATGCAAGGACTTGATCTCCTTCATAAAGCCTTGCTACGTTACTTCTAGTATGCACCCATGCATAACCATTACTTTCCTAGTTTTTCTATCTATGCTGACAAGTTCTTCCTTTGTCCATCCCACAACTCCTGCATAACTTTTTAACTCTTCTGGTATATTCATAAGAAATTTTCTCCTTCATATTGGTGTTCAACATCTGACCTAATTGTAAAACATCAAAATACTTGTAACCCTCTCCACTCACTTTTCTTATCCGTTCATCATCTGGAAGTTGTACTTCAATGCTGTCTATTTTTCATCCTGTCCACAGTTCAATAACAGTGCATTTTATATATACTAAATGCCATCTGGATGTCTTGAGAGAAAAATTATATAGACTAAATAAGGGAATCTAATTGACCTCTGTTAGCTCTTTAAAGCTTCAAATCATCCATAAGCATCAAATGATTGATTGGTTTCATGTTTTTCTGCAGTTTGTAACCAGCTCCCATTTTTCTCAGAACCATGGAGAGTGCTAACATACAAACAATAAACAGTAAGGGTGACCCAGAGTCTCTTTGAAAGAGGCCTCTCTTGATGTTGACTTGTCCACTTTCTCTTCCACCTGCAAAACTGTCTTCCAGTTTCTCATGCTATTTTTGAACAAATTTTCCAATTCTTCGACCCTCTCCAGGCATTTCAGAATCCACGAGTGAAGAACCATATCATATGCCTTCTTATTACCAATCCAAGCCATTGATAGGTTTGTTAACCTTCTTTGGCATTTCCTAAGAATTGCCTTATCAATCAGCAACTAATCCGTTGTTCCTCATAATCCTTTCCTGCAGCCTTTCTGTTCATCTGCCAGTAGCTAATTTCTTTCAAGATGGTTGTACAATTTCTTTCCTATTATTCCAATTAGAAGCTTCCACATCATAGGTAAACAAGCAATCGGACAATAGTTACTGGTTAAAGCATCCTTGGATGGGCCCTTCTGAATCAACATAGTTGACCATCCATTCTGGTACAATATTTTGGTGTGCATAGCCTTGCAGGAGTTTTAGTAGTTTAGGATATGAATTCGTCAAAACCTCGAACCAAAAACCCTGGATTAGGTCCGGGCCAGCTACCTTCCAATTTCTCATCTTACCAACTCCAGCTTTTACATCTTCCAATGTGATGGTAATGTTCTCTTGTATCTCCATGTTTTTCAATTCTTCTTCCACTTCATGGAGTCAGGGTGCCCTAGCTCCTTGTTTGACATTTGTTTTTGACAATCTCTGACCAGATCTTGATCCAAATGAAGTTGCTTCTTTGGGATCAGGAAACTCTGCTTCTTCCTTATCTCCTTCATCCAGAGTCTCATAGAACAGCTTCTGATTTGTTCTACACAGTTAATTTTGTTTAAACTGTAGATAATTTTCCTCGTATCATTTGATCATAACTCCACTCACTTTGATCTTTTGTTTTAACATATTCAATATAACCAAACTGCCCTTATCCACCAGGGGGTATTTCTTATTCATGTAATTCTGTTCTCTTTCATTGAGCCTCATATTACCACTCCTTACTTCCTTGATCTTACTTAAATCCTTCCATCATGTATTGATGCTAACTTTTATTCCCCTTTTCCAGAATGGTTCTTTGTTTCTCTGAACTTTCTTTTCTTAAACTTTCCCATCTTTTCTGTGATGATATAAGCAGTGGCAATCATCAAGGAATTTAATTCAGTGATATCATTAATTGGAATTTTCATGACAACTTCATTTGCTTTCCTTAGCTTCTCTCTATCACATCATTATTATTATTACAGGCAGTGAGCTGGCAGAGTCGTTAGTGCGCTGGGCAAAATGCTTAGAGGCATTTAGTTCGTCTCTATGTTCTGAGTTCAAATTCCACCGGGGTCAACCTTGCCATATCCCGGATTCGATAAAATAAGTACCGGTTTAATACTGGGGTCGATGTAATCAACTAAAGCCCTCCCCCTGAAATGGCTAGCCTTGTGCCTATATTTGAAACCATTATTATAATTATTATTTGATGAAATCTCACAGCTTATTTTGCTGGGTATGATGAAAGTGTCAGCTGTCCACAGCCTGCAGACTAAGATGACACTTGTTTACTGATCATGCTTCTAGAACCCTGTGGAAAATTCTTGCAGTTCCAAGCAGGATGATTTTTGTAGATGTTCCATCTTTACATTTGTACCAATCTTTTTGAGCCATGTTGGTAGTTGAGTGCTGATACTTCCAAGCATACCAATTACTACTGGTATCATGTCCACTCTCTTCATTGCTCACAGCCTGCTTAATTCCCACTTCAAATCGTCATAGTTGTTCAGCTTTTCTTCTTCTTTCTCTTTGATCTTGTTGTCACCGGGACATGCTATGTCGATTATCATGCAAGTTTTTTTCTGTTTTTTTCACCACAACAATGTCAGGTTTCCGATGTCTGATCTGATGGTCACACTGAATCATTACATCCCACAGAATTTTGTACTCTTCAATCTCAGTAACTCCTTCTGGATTTGGTCATAACACATCTTTGCACTTTGTAGGCCGTGATTTCCAGAGTCCACAATGGATCATTCTTGCCACATTGCTATGTTGTCTTTTGTACTCGTGCTGTGCCAATTTCGGGCATTCACTAACAATGTGCCATATCGTTTCACCCCTTTCACCACACATTCTGCATTTATCACTCTTAGTTGTGTTATCAATTTTGCACTTCACATAGTTCGTCCTCAACGCTTGTTCATATGCCGCACATATAAGTGCTTCTGCCTCTATTTTCACTCCTCTGCATCCATAACCACCAGCCTTCTGTATCTGTCTTGCCGTTTGTATCTCTTGCAAACTGGCCATACATTTTTTTTCCTTCTATGCTATTCTTTTTTGTGTTCTTTTCCTCTTTAAGTTTTTCTTTCCTTACACAATTATCAATTTTGACGATGCCAGACATTATTAATATTATCATTATTATTGTTGTTGTTGTCAACCTGGTTGGACAGATTTTTACTCGCTCCATAAATGGAATTTGTCTTTTGACTGGTTTTTTTTTTAAACTGTTTTTGTTTCTCGAACCCCTTTTGGTGTGCAGAAGGGGTTCGCTTGTTGAAAGTTCCTCCTTTAGAGGCGAATTTTATTGCAAAAATATTTTGTGTTTGTCTTTCGTTTTGACGAAAAACAAAAATGGCTTCTTCTTTAGAGGGGAGTGCCAATGTCCTTCTCTCACCAACACTACGAACAACACCATAATGAACAAAAATAATATTAACAACGCCACCACCACCACAATCACAGAAACCAAAGAAAAACAAACGCCCACCACCGACACCACCATGAACAAACAAGAAAATGCAAAAAATTGAACAAAACAAAATAAAAGGACGGGGTTTCGCTTCAGCAACGAAGCAAACCCGTGAGTTGCTGAATATGTCTTTAGAAGAAATAAAAAGAATGGACACGACTTCCATTTGAACACACCATTGGACTTAATAAGAAAGACACAAGAACGAACGGTGACATACAGATGCCTGAACATAAAAATGAGGAGTGTAGAACGTTTACCGAAAGAAGAGATAGAAAAAATTCTAAGACCCGTATGGCAAGACAAGACATACGTGCAACGCAGCAGACGTAATGGGACCGTGGACGTTCGATTTGCTACAGTAGAAGTGGCAAAACAACATTCCACGGTGACTCTAAAGAGTGAAGTGTACCTCCTCGTACCAACATATATTGGTCGGCGAGTGACCAAGATAAAAATTGGGGAGGTACCTCCTGAATTCAATATATGTTTGGCTGGTGGCGGCGGGCCTCTATGATATAGATGACAAAACAAATATACTGGAGATACACAAGCTACGCCAACAGAATTGGTCAGGTCAGGGGTTGAAGCTTCTTGTCCAAATAGAACAAGAGGCTATAAACTCAATCCCTGACAACAAAGTGCTCCCGGACGGATCCAGACTACACGTGATTGTTGAGGGCAGAAGGCCCAGGTGCTATTTTTGCGGAAGTGAACAGTACTTGAAAGTCGACTGCCCGAAACACAAGGAGTGGCGTCTGGAACGGGAGCGCAGAGCAGTGGTCGCCACACCATCACCATCACCACTAGCAGCAGCGACACCACCAACAGCCGGACTGCTGCCACTGCCGACACCAGCTAAAGGCCCACCTAAACCAGCAGGAGCAGCAGCACCACCAAAACCCTGACTGCTGCCGATACCAACCAAGGAGATATCGTCACCACCAGCCGGATCGTTGCCGCCACTAGCCGGACCATCGCCACCACCAGCCGGACCATCGCCACCACCAGCAGCACCAACCGGATTACCACCACCAACACCAACTGGATTACTACCACCACCAGCGTCAGAAAAAGATCCCCTTTCCCGACCCAAATATCTCGGAATAATCGAGTTCTAAAGTCGAGAGGGGGGATTGGTAACCCGTCAAAAAAGAAAAAAGAAAACGGAAAACCAGGCAATCAGTTGACAAGAAGGGGTGGCGCAAAGACGAGGAAACAGCTATGACACACACACAATAGACAAACGCAACATCACCACCTCCAAATGCATTACCACAACAGACACAAACAGAAAACACACCACAGACAGACGCCACAAACAACATCACCCACCTCACAGCCATCAACACGAACAATGAAGATTTAGCACAACACCTCAAAAACATTGAGAAAATAACAATAAAAGATTTTGATTTCCCAATATACAACTCTCCACCACCACCACATATACAAATAATAAAAATAACAAAAGAAGCACACGACACCATAAAACACAACTCCCGGAAGCTGTTGGCGGTTTTAAAAAACCCGTCACGAGAAACCTCTACAGAGGACTCGTGGAAACACCCACACAGAAGAACAAGAGAGCTACCCTCCCAGACAACAAGTAGACCTTCTCCATATCAATAAACTTTACGGTGGTAGTCAGAATATTCAGAATACTTAGAATACACAGGAGCCTCGGATCGCCTTAGAAACAAGGACACCTTTTAAATGATCTGAGGTCCCTTAGCGTAGATGTGGCAGCAATTAGCGAAACCAAGCTTTCCGATTCGCGGGACCTCACCGCCCTTTACGCTGGCTACGAAATATTTCTATCTCCGTGTCGGCCGGAAAGGGGTGGTGGTGGAACAGCAGGGTTATTTCGGAAAGGCCTGGATTTGAAAATACAGGTAGTCTTCCTTGATCCGGAAGGTAGGTTGGTGGTCCTAGCCGTGAACGGCAGCGACGGCGCTGCCTCCAGGTTGTGGCTGCCTATGCCCCGACAGGAGCAGGACAGCCGGATTACTTCAAGCGCCTGGAGGTTTTCTTGGGAGCGTATCGTACTTTAATTTTAGTAGGGGACTGGAACGCTGTCCTGGACGGACGTTTAGACTGTGTAAGGTTAACCGATAGGAGTAGGGGTGCAAAAGCCTCAAAAGCCTGCTCGGACGTTTTCAACTGTCCGACAGGTACCGACTAGACTTCTCGGATGTGCCAACGTGGACTTGGACAAACCAGACCGAGTCGTCTAGATCGTATCTAGATAGAGTATTTTCTAGGCCAGCGGACAAGGCTAGCATAGGGTGTCCACAATTTCACATAGTCGACTACACAGACCACAAATTTGTGATCTGTACGGTCGACTTAGATAGGCTCCATAGAAAAGGCCCCGGTTACTGGAAGCTGAACAAGTCGTTATCAGCATGTCCAGCGTACAGAGACCGGGCTAGCACTTTAATTAAGCGGACGCTGACGGGGACAACCGTCAACAACAACTGGTGATTTACCCTTAAAAGGGCAATTAGAATAGAATCGATTAGGTTTAGAAGGTATTAGTGATAGAGAAAAATAGAATAGAGGGTGACCTAGTTAAGAAGTTAGATGAGGCGCTTAGGACAGACATCGCAACTGACGTGTTTGCAGCGAGGTTGGCCTTCGACCAACACTTCGACGCCAAACACGAAAGTTGCGTTGTCGGAGCTAAGGCACGCAATCTAGGCAGGAGGGAACGTCATGGTGTCGAACCACAAGCATATAAAACTGATTGGGGAGACACTAGAGGAATACGAAGCTGTGACAGGAGCAAAAATGAACGCGGAAAAGTCGGGGGGCTTGCAACTCGGCACCTGGAGAGGCAAGTCCGTGCCGTTCAACAGCGTCGTGGGGCGCTAGACAGACGGTCCGGTTAAATTTCTAGGGGTCTTGTTCGCTCCAGACCTCCAGGTGGAGAAACACTGGGACGAGGTGACGAGCAGAGTAGCCAATCTCACCCAGAAATGGGTCGAGAGGAAGCTATCCCTGAAAGGTCGGGCCGAGGTGGCGAATGCGTACATCGCATTCGTCATCTATTACCGCTTGACCGTCGTCCCTTGCCCCGTTTGCTGGCTGACCAAACTGGTTCGCTTACTCTTCCGCTTTCTGTGGAAAGGACGCGTTCCTATGGTCAGGCGCTCCATTTGCTGTCAACGGCCTCCTAACGGAGGGCTGAGCTTGCCGTGCTTACTGATGCGCAGACATGCGCTCAGGCTACGACATCTGCACCGTTTCCTGGATAACGGTGAGCAGGTGTGGTCGCCGTTCGTTAGACGGACTTTCCCAAAGCTCGTCTCTTTGACTGAGCTGCAGTCCTGGATCAGGCGTAGACCGAGGAAGGGCGATTGGCACCTCGAATACCGACAAGCGCTCACTGCTCTCCGCCAGCCGGGCAATGCGGTCGGTGGTAGTTCCACCCTAGCGTTCTATAGAGGGCTAGTGGTGGGTAAGTGCGACGACGTTGTCGGGGAAACTCTGGTCGTCGATGAAGATCAATTGACCAGTCTGTTCGGGAGAACGTTCGGCCCGGGACCTATGGACAACTTCCAGAAGTCCCTTGCTTGGCAGTGCTACCGAGGGGCGCTGCTTGTTCGAGATAAACTTTACAGGCACGGAAGTGCCGTCAGCCGGGCCTGTCCGAGGTGCACGCAGAGCGACGAAACCGTCCTGCATGCCCTCGTCCAGTGTCCGAGTATTGCTGATCTGTGGGTTTATGTCGAACACCTGCTGTCGCGTGTAGGACGTATCCGACTATCAGCCGAATCCATAGCGAAGATTGCCCCAGCCGACCTCCTTTGGCCGGGAGGGACGGGCGATTTATATATTTCTAGTTGCTGTGGCGAAAGAGATAGTGTGGTGGACCCGTTTGAAAGGGCTAAAGGTAGAAACTTTTCTCGTTGGCCAAGCCCTCATCAACTTCTTCAAGTACCACTTGAAGAGGAAAATGAGGGTGGAGAGTGAAGTGTTGCTTTCTAGCAAGTTTGTCGAGAGATGGTTAAATGTTGGAAGAATGGCCAGCCTGAAAGTACCATTTCTGAGTATTTACCTATGACGAATTGCAAGGAGAAGGGATCTTGCCCTATTGATGAGGCCCCGTGGCTTTTGTGGGTTTTTCCACGAGGACCTCCACGCGCCTCCCTCTATTGGGAGTTTTTATTGTTTAATTTCTTTGTTATTACCTGTTTACACGCCAAACCCATTTTATTCTTTTTGTGTTGTCTTATATGTCCTTTGCCTGTCATTTTATGTATATCAATGTTAGCCCTTGTGGCAAATAAAAGAATATATTATGGTTGCTTCGTCATTTTCTGAAACCTTTTCTGCGGTATGCCTATACCATCTTTCTTCTGTTGTCATTCCATAGTATTGACATAGTTTCCAGTGTATATAGGTCCCGATTACAGGCGTACGCTCAGGGCAGGCCCGTTCACTCGCACCATTCTCGCCACTTTCATCCACCTTTTGGCAAAATGGCTAGAAGGCAAAACTTCCCTCTTCACCCTTATTTTCCTCTTCAAGTGAAACCTGAAGAAGTTGAGGGATTGTCCAAAGAGAAAAGTGTTTCTCTTCAGCCCTTTTCAATCTTGACCACCATACCACCTCTTTCGCCATGGCCACCAGGCATATAAAGACTGCCTGCCCTTCGCGGTTAAACGAAGGCAGCGGGGCAATCCTCACGATGGATTCAGTTGATAGCCGGATCCATCCTACACGCGACAGCATGTGTTCGACATACACCCACAGTTAAGCGATGCTCGAGCACTGAACGAGTGCATGCAGGACGGTTTCATCGCCCTACGTGCATCTCGGACATGCTCGGCTGACAGCACTTCCGTGCCTGTATAGTTTATCTCGAACAGGCAAAGCTCCCCGGTAGCACTACCAGGCCAGGGACTTTTGGAAATTTTCCATTGGTCCCGGGCTGAAATTTCTCCGAAAGAGAGCGGCTGGCTGATCTTCTTCGACGCCCAAGGTTTCCTCGAGAACGTCGTCGCACTTTCCTTCCACTATTCCTCTATAGAAAGCTAAAGTGGACTTTCCACCTATCGCAGTGTACCATTGGTTGAAGGCTATGAGCGCTTGAAGGCATTCTACTTTCCAAAAGACTTCTCTCGGTCTCTGTTTGACCCAGGACTGCAGCTCTGTTAAAGGAACCAGCTGGGGAAATACGTGTCTGGCCAACGGTGACCACACCTGATCACTGCCAAGGAAAATCTGGAGATGCCGTAGCCTTAGCGCATGTTTGCGCATCATCAGCCACGGCATGACCAGTCCACCAATCAGCGGGTGTTGGCAACAGATAGTCCGCCTGACCATCGGAACGCCACCCTCCCACAAGAAGCGAAAGAGTATACGCTCCAGTATATTCGGATGGGGACCGGGACAAGGCACGACGGTCAAGCGAAATAGATGACGGACGTGATGTATGCGTTCGCCACCTCTGCCCGACCTTTCAGGGATAGCTTCCTTTCGGCCCATTTCTGGGTGAGAGTAGTCACCCTATTC